>JANKOE010000205.1:64638845-64651027 GCA_026284465.1 Erythroxylum citrifolium | reverse complement strand
TACTTTAAATAATATTTATATGCATAAATAATTTTTATTACAAAATAAAATATAGTTAAAATTAAAAGTACTTTTTTTTTATATTGCCAAACAATATACTGTATGAAGTTCATTAAAAAAAAGCTCTTTTTTAAATGACTGCCAAATAGTCAACTGACTTTTTATAAAAGTTTTTCTCAGAAAAAATCTACAGAAAAAAGCTTTACTAACACAAATTCTATTGGTATAAGCTCAACTAAACAGAGGTTAAATGGTAAGCACATAAACAATAATATGTGCTAATTAAACTTCTCCTAAATTTTAATCTGATTATCCATATTTTGGAAGTATAACTTATGCTAGGCATTAATTTCTATGGTTGACCTTTCATTAATTCATTTTCAGTTATAGATGGGTTATAGTTATTCTAAAATGCGTTAAGTTTTAATTAACTAACGTTAAATGTACACTTTTGGGTTTATTAAAGATTATAAAATGAATTACGCTTTTGTTAATTATCATTTTGGTGACAAAATAAGTGTTGCCGAGAATTTTAAGAAATCAAATAATTAATTAAAGAAAAGAAAAAATTGACTGCAAAACAATTCCGAAGAATGAGCGACTAAAGATGATTAGATCACTGCGAAAGGAGAGAGGTCATAGTCAAATGGGCATGGGAAGCCATTGGTCGCTTTCCAAGCAAGAAAAAGAACTGTTCCATTCTGGCGTCAATGCGGAAGCCAACAAGTTTACTCCAAAAACTATAAACCACGTTTGCTTCACTTATGGTCATAACAGCCTGCGCCTAACTCCATCCTCTCTGCCCCTACCTCTCCATAGCTCTATTACACACGAAGAAAGTGTAACTCTGAAGCACATTTCAGCTCATCACTCTTGTCTTGTGCTTCTCTAAGTTTTGAGAAACAGAGTAAGCAACAGAAAGAAGGTGGCAATGGTGGAAAAGGGTGGAGGTGCTAAGGTTGACGAGTTCCAGCCTCACCCTGTGAAAGAGCAACTTCCGGGCATCGACTTTTGCATCTCTAGTTCTCCTCCTTGGCGTATATTCACTCATCTCTGCTTTCTCATTCGTTTCAAATATCAAAAATGTTTGGTTTCCTTGTTTCTGTTGACCGAAATGCAGTGATCATGTGGGATCAATTAGGAATATCGTGATTACAATTTCTCCCTTTTGAGAAATATAACAGAAGATTACCTCACTCCGACTGTCTTTTTCTCCTGGAACCTACGTGAGAGATAGTATCCATTGATTTCTTAGAGTTTAAGCAATTCGGAGAAGTTATAGCCTTGAAAGTTTCGATTGTTTTTCTGTAGCGCTCCTGAATTTTCTTCCTCTTCCCTGCACTTCTTTAGTCACAACATACATCTGTTTTGGTCAACCACCTCTCTCGTCTGTATTTTGCTTCACCAATGTGTTGTTTATACGTAATATATCTAGATTTTGGAATTATAACATTTATGCATTTGCTATTTACTAAGCAAAATGATCAGTTACTGATTAACAAAAGAATTGCAAATTCCTATGGTAACATATGTGATGAATACTATCAAAATTTGTCAATGTCTTAAATTGCCAATTACACCATTGTTGAGATATGGCTCTTTGCGCACACAATCTCCAGATAACACAGTTATGTAACTTGCAATTCTACTTGCAGAAACTTTATACTGTTTTCGGTTTGTTTCTGGTCTCCTTGTACTAAATATTTTCGCATGTATTGAAATTCCTTGTTTTATGCAGCTGAGGCAGTATTGCTTGGATTTCAGCACTATATAGTGATGCTTGGAACTACCGTGATCATACCAAGCATATTAGTCCCTTTGATGGGTGGTGGCAATGTACTTAAGATTCACAGCACTGTCATGAAAAAAAAAAAAAAGAATTCCACTTTACTTTTGTTTTCCTGAAACTTTTGATGATTTTGTTTCTGCTGTTCTTCTGGTCTCTCAGGAGGAGAAGGCTGAATTAATCAATACCATTCTCTTTGTTGCGGGCATAAACACACTCTTGCAGACTTTGTTCGGTGCCCGAGTTCCTGTAGTGATGGGGGGATCTTACGCTTTCGTTATTCCTGCCACCTCCATTGTTTTATCAAAAAACAGTGACAGTAGTAGCGCATCACTTGGTCAACATGAGGTTGATATTTTCTCATTTTCTGAATCAAGCTACATAATGGTCCTCATCTGCACATATATTCGGTTGATGGTTTTTTAGTTTTTGTGCTTATGATCTTTCATCTTCTTTCGTGGGTGGATTTAGAGGTTTACTCAGTCCGTCAGAGCCATACAAGGAGCACTGATCATTGCTTCCTTCCTCCAAATGACAATCGGTTTCTTTGGCTTCTGGAGAATATTTGCAAGGTATGAATTTGCAGAAGCATGGTACTGGAACTTGGAAACGTATTTGGTTAACATTTTTTATTCAAAGGAGCTTCATTTGGATGTCTTGTGAGGCAGATTTCTTAGCCCTCTTGCTGCCGTTCCTCTTGTGACTTTAACGGGACTTGGGCTCTATGCACGTGGATTTCCACAGGTAATTCTGTGCTGAAGGCCTTATCTAGTGGTACTCTGATTCTTGCCTGTTGAAAAGATGAAGATTCAACTTCAGACATTCTTTTAATCACAAAAAGCTTTTAAAACAGTTTCAAATAATTCAGAATACTCAAGGCCCCGAAATCCATAAGAAGTAAAACTCTCATGTGTTCCTAACGTCGTTGATTAACTTCTAGGGACGCAATGATTTCTTGTCTTCCTTTTTTCCTTTAGTTTATCTCGCTGATACACTACATTAGTCCAGACATACAGTGTCTTCTGTAATGTAGTTTTTATTTTCTAATTCCTAAATTTTAGAAACTCTTTGCTTCTGTATGAACCCTTTCTCTGGCTATGTCAAGCCGTGTCTCTAGAGATGGTTACTTGAATTTATACGACCGATCGGACAGTGGAAAACTTTTTAGGGTTTTATTCCTCAAGGTGGGTTTGCACCAAGAAGATGCTCTGGTTTTAGTGGACCATTTCTGATGCGAGCACAATTATCATTGGCCCTTTTAAACTAAAACTATATGATGATTCTGAATGCCTTACCTTTGTGGTTAGTGTGTTGAAAGTAACTTTCTACTGGTTGAATATTGCAGGTAGCAAAATGCATTGAAGTTGGGCTTCCAGCGTTAGTAATTGTTGTGTTCTTATCTCAGGTACTATATGCTCTCAATAAAAT
The DNA here is from genome assembly GCA_026284465.1 of Erythroxylum citrifolium. Taxonomy (NCBI): domain Eukaryota; kingdom Viridiplantae; phylum Streptophyta; class Magnoliopsida; order Malpighiales; family Erythroxylaceae; genus Erythroxylum; species Erythroxylum citrifolium. The sequence goes on along the minus strand of JANKOE010000205.1, from coordinate 64,647,813 downwards.
CCACATTCCCCTCTGTTGATTAGCCTCTCATAGATCCTAGGAATGCTCGGGTATATGTCTGTTTGCACTCATAGTCTTTCTGAATTGGCAAATAAATGGGAATTCTTAGGATGGATGCTGGAATATTTTCTTAATTCATCACTTAGAAGTCAAAAAAGTGGTTGGACTTAGTCTCACCTTAAATTCATGCTTGTAAGGAAGAAAAAGATTGCATCTTTTGGTCGTCTTTACTTGATAAACTATTCTGGCTAATCTTTAACATGGCAGTTTGTTCCTCATATGTTGGAATCAAGAGCATCGACGGTCACCCGTTTTGCAGTTCTGTTTTCTGTTGCAATTATATGGGTCTATGCCGAAATTTTGACTGCAGCAGGTGCATATGACAATTCATCTCCAAAAACACAAAGTAGTTGTCGTACTGATCGGTCGGGGCTCATTGGTGGTGCTCCTTGGTGAGCGTGATTACTCTTAGACTGGATTGCTTTAATTCTCATTTGACTGTGAACTGACTAAGAGAATCCATTTATAATGACTGTAGACTATTGTTGTTCGCCAGTTTTAACTGATTTCTTTTTCTTTTCTTGATTATAATTTGCATAGAGTAACAAATAGTCACATTTGCATAGACTGGATAGATAAAGGTACTGGTTTCTTAAATCTAATAATATGAAGCGAAATTCATTCTCCAGCATTGCTGCTATATTTGAAGGGTCAATGGACTTGAAGTAAAAAAGTACTTGATCATATACTGTGTCAGTGAACTGGTACTTATTTCTCACAAATGAGCATGGCTTATGGCAACTTCTGGTTTGGGAGTAATTGTTTTTCCTAAACATGGGATAAGTGGAATTGTTTGTTTATTAAGTACGACATTTGCTAATATCTTCTTTTACTTGAATGTAGGATAAAGGTTCCGTATCCATTTCAATGGGGAAAACCAACATTTGAGGCTGGTGATATTTTTGCAATGATGGCTGCTTGCTTTGTTGCCGTTATTGAGGTGCAATTATGTGAACATCATTTATCTAATCTTGGATGCTCAATGTAATAGTTTACTCAGTTCACTTTGATAAGCAAATATGAAATATGCTTGTAATGCTGGTTTTATAGCGATTACTAATTTCTAAAAGCTTTTAAACTGATGTTGTTTGCTCCTCAGTGCTTATCATTACCTCTTTCTGAATTTTTGTTTTTGTCATTTTGCAGTCTACCGGTACAATCATCGCAGCATCCAGATATGGGAGTGCCACTACAGTCCCTCCGTCTGTGCTCAGTCGTGGTATAGGTTGGCAGGTAGGTTCATTTTCTTTGAAGTCCCAAGGTTTTCAACTTTTAAGTCAAAGATACAACATGCTATTTGGTTCAGAACTATTTTTTCACTTGTTCACTTTGTTTTAATTGCAGGGAATAGGGACTATGCTGACTGGTTTGTTCGGTGCAGGAAATGGTTGCACTGCTTCAGTGTAATGAACTCCTGCTTCTGAATTTAGTTGTTTCTAACAACGTTTGCAATATAGAACTGGAGGAATTGCTAATCTTAGCATTGTCTTCTGCTATTCTGTGATCTGATTGTGCATTCTTTGTACTTCCAGTGAAAATGCAGGTCTGATGGGATTAACACGAGTTGGAAGCCGGAGAGTAATTCAAATATCAGCAGGATTTATGCTCTTCTTTTCTGTACTAGGTGCACAATTCTACTAAAAACATTCAAACAATGTTTCAAAGAAGGATGTAGTCCTTGATTTCTAGGTTTGTGACTCGAGTGTTTGGCCTCGTAACCAATGTCTTGCAGGAAAATTCGGGGCTGTTGTTGCTTCAATACCTTTGCCAATTTTTGCAGCTCTGTACTGCGTCCTGTTTGCCTATGTTGGTAGGTCCCCTGTTTTTCACGTTAATTAACATGGATCAAACAAGAATCAGTGGTCTACAACATCTTCTATCCGTCGTTCCATATCAATACTTCCGAGGGGAAGCCACATAATAAAGGTTTGACTATGATATGTTTGTTGGATGCACAGCATCAGCAGGTCTGGGACATCTCCAGTTTTGCAACCTGAACAGTTTCAGGACAAAGTTCATCTTAGGCTACTCCCTCTTCATGGGCCTCTCAGTGCCTCAATACTTCAACCAATTTATGCTGGTAGAAGGTCATGGCCCTGTTTCCACTGGTGCTATTTGGGTGAGAATGCCATGAATTACCTTAGTAATTTCTCCGTACAATATATATAAATAGTCTTATATATCTATCACTTTTGTGCAGTTTAACGATATTATGCAAGTGATTTTCACATCTCCAGCAACAGTGGGAATTGCAATCGCATATTTATTGGACATCACTCACAGCCTGAGGCACAGCTCGACTCGCCGAGATAGCGGGAGGCATTGGTGGCAAAAGTTTAGATACTTCGATCAAGACGCCAGAAGTGAAGAGTTCTACGCTCTGCCCTATGACCTTAACAGGTTCTTCCCCTCATTTTAGCTTGGAAGCTCTTGTTTGTCTTGTCTGAAAGAGCTTAAAATGAGCGCAAGAGTTTGAATATGTCACACTTGTACATATTACCATCTCGTCCCAGTACCAATTCTGACTGCATTAAAGTAAATTTACATGGGATAGCTGTGCCAGGGGCCATCATGCAACCTGGTACTGTTGTTCGCTGATTTGAGTACGATATGATACTGTTCCATACCTGATGTGATTAATAAGAATTCAGAGAAAAGACACTTCACTGTATAAACAACGGTGATCAAGTCCCCTTCATTTGTACTCGCATTAAAAGACTTGTCTTACAGCTTTTCTTAGTCAAAACAGTACCTTTGAATCATGATGCCTATGGCATGTTTATCTCCCAAGAACTGTAAATGCTTGTTCACTAGTGAGAATTGTTTGATGTGACTGTGGAGTTAACAGAATCATGGAGGTCAATCTTTTTGCTTTGAGGATGGAACACATTTTTCCACCTGTTTCTTGGAATCCGGCGATACAAAAGCTCAAAACCTCACTAGCCTAAAAGCATATGCTCCAAGCTTCCTATGCCCACTTCTTTGTTAAACTCGAAAGAAGCAATAAGTTGGTTTTGCATTTAGCTTTTCTTTCCCAAGTTGATGCCAACCAGTGCTTGAATCTTCCTTCTTTATGCACAACCACTTTCTTGAATTTCCCATCGCTTTCTTGAAGAATATTTTCGACTTGTTTGTGACACAACTTTACATACGTGATGAAAAGTTCCATCTTCCAAAATCTATTTACTCTACTTGTGTTCTTGTACACTAAAATGTCAAAGGTAACAGTGACAAAGGAAAAATTTTCATAGTCTATGTTTTGGTCTGACAATCATGAGATATAATAAAAATAAAGAAATTCCTAGTCAAGGCTACTAAAGTGTGATTGAGTTGAGCAGAAAACATACATGGTTGAATTGTACACAAACTGGATTGGCATATTACCTTATTGCATACTGGCAAATTTCTGCCGACTCCTATGAGCTGTCTTTCATTTTCACTTATCATATTTTGTCCTCCAGTTTGAATGTCAGAAATTAAAAGCTCATTGAAACTCAAATGCTGTATACTGTAGAGCCATGTGCTTTTAGATGACATTGTCTTGGCGGTTCAATTATAGTTTCCAAACTTCCAATGAAGAGAATCAGAAAAATATAAGAAGAAATGGCAATTTTCTTTTCCCTATCCCACAAGATTGTGACTTCCTCTGCAAAACTACCAACTATATTTAGCTGTTGTCAATGGCTTGTGGGAAACATAATATTGGAATTGCTCTTATTGTTTGTGGAGCCATTGAAATTTGATGTGAGGCTTAAGAGATGTGGTCTCTTGATTGGTTTCATTGTCAAAAGATGAATGAGATGGTTACTAGTTGGAATACAAGTCCTTGCATAACATTTATTTGTTCTGATATGACATGATGCTCATTGGTCCAAAGTCCAAACTCCTAAGCCGTTCGACCATATAAAAATATGAAGGGCATAAATAATACCCACCAATAAAAGGAGCGTTTTAGAAAGTCTAAATCCTTTTCCACAAATTGCCAAGAACTTCAGAAATTGTACAGAGGCAGTTATGGTGAAGCGTCAAAGAACTTTTGCATTGTATCTGTATCGCACTACTGCGCAAACATATGCAAAAGACACTGTACAGTATATGATTAGCCCTATCAATTATTACCTGCACTCCTAATTGTCCCTTACTATGTGTTACTCTTCAAGATATGTCCTACGGGTTATCTATAAACGGGGTGCAGGTTATTTCTGTTCTGTGCAAAACATACTGCTCCTCGTATGCCTAATAATGCACACTCAAAAATTGGCAAACTGTAGTTCACTTACTAGGGATCCCCATTTGTGTAGAGTTTTTCCTTTCTTCAATGTCAATTCCAAGTTTGCCTGCCATAACTGAGACCTACCATCATTTCCAGCCACTTACAGGAATTGAACATCTTCTGTGAAGAACAGGCTTGGATTATTGTACTTTCAAGAATTACAGACATGTTTTGGGTAAAAAGTATGGAAATAAGGTAAAGTCGAGAGCCTAGGGACTCAGGACTACTCAGGTTCAGCTATCGACCATAACACCTTACTCCAGACCGAACACTAACAAAGAGATGCTATTAATTATCCTGTCCTTATAATGTATCAAACATTGATACCCATAATGGTTTTGGAAGGATAGCTATTGCTACCAATGATTCATGCAAGAACAAAGAATCAATGGTACATCTTAGTGCTCAAAATCAAGCCTGAATGCCTCAAGAAAAATAGTAACCAACAATCTAGTCATTTTTACCATGCAAGTCTTTTTCAATAAGAACCATTGTTTTGAGTTGATCTAAAGTTATATGGTTTAACATAGAACAGGTTTTTTTGGGTTTAGACCAAAGTATCTACCGATGGATCCAGTTACTAATCTCCTTGTTAATTTGTAGGCACCTAACATAGAACGGGTTTAATAATACTGAATTTGTCAAGATTTGTAATTGTAATTGTAATTGTAGAGAAAAGCATTTTGACCGTTTGTAATTGTGATTGAAGTTTTGCATTTATGCCAATAAGTGAAAAAATTGCAAAAGGTCATTGACTGAGATACCAAGTGGAACCACTTCTAATACTCACACGTGGAAACTCCACCACCCTCTTCTCTGCCTCACTTTCTCCTTTCTACATAAACCCCATCCCCAAAAACAGCTGTGGTAGGAGCCAGACACAGGCAGAGAGACAGACACAGCTACACACATTAGTTGAACAAACTAAGCTAAAGAGAAACAAAGACCAGAGATTGAAGAGACATGTTTTAAGCAAGCAAATGACCAGAAGACACAACTTTTCGCCGTTACCCCTCCCGTCGCAAATGCCGTTAACCTGACGTCAGAAAATCTCCATATCGTAGCTTATCATCATCATCGTCACCACCACCGCCGACTGCGCCGTCATGTCGTCTTCGCCGGAGCCCTCTTCCTCCCCCACCAACTGTCTCTACTGCGGCGAGGACGCCAGTGAGGTGGTCCCATCCAATACCGACGACTCCTGGGTCAATGACCAACCCCAATCCTCGTTCTCCAGCGGTTTTCTGCCGCAGACGGACGAAACCTACATAACCAACCTTATTGACTCTGAACCCCACTTCATGCCACAGTCTGATTATCTCCACCGTTGCCGAAACCGCTCCGTCGACGTAACTGCTCGTCAGGATTCCATTAATTGGATCCTCAAGGTATAAATATACGTGCCCATCAAGGTAGCTGTGTAAAAAATGAATCTTTTAGTTCGTGGATTGAGTTTGTGATAATTGGTGGTGAAATGCAGGTGCATGGTTATTATCGTTTTAGGCCAGTAACGGCTATGCTTTCTATCAACTATTTCGATCGCTTCCTTTCTTCACATTCTTTCCCGGTAAAGATTTATAACCCTCTTACTTGCTGCATATTTTCCGCGAAATTGCCTAGTTTTCCCGGAAAATATCACTTTTCTAACTACACTGCTGTTTTCTTGCTGAAACGTCGAAGATGTCATCTTTTTCGTGAAGAATATCGGATTTTGCGGGAAACTGAAAGTCTTTGCTTCAGAAAATGTTATCTTATTTTGTTAGTGTCATTATTGTTGTTATTTGGTAAAATCCTAACACTCTAGGACAATTGCAGGTCAATGGGTGGCCGTTTCAGCTACTTTCGGTGGCCTGCTTGTCTTTAGCAGCGAAAATGGAGGAAACCCACGTCCCACTGTTGGTGAACCTTCAAGTGCTTGAACCTGGTTTTGTTTTCGAACCAAAAACTGTTCAAAGAATGGAGCTTTGGGTTATGGTCAATCTCGACTGGAGACTTCGCTCCGTTACTCCATTTGACTACCTCCACTATTTTATCTCCAAGCTTCCATCTTGCGACTTCAATCGGATCTTTGAATTTTCCTCCGCTCTCATACTAAGCACCACTCGCGGTAAGTTATAATGTTGTATGATTCCCCACCAAAAAAACCAGACTCGAAGCTTAACAGGATCTTCATTTTCAATCATTTTATCGTAATTGGACAAGGATTTCAATTTGCGTGTTTCTGTTGACTTTTACAGTGATTGATTTCTTGGGTTTTTCGCCGTCGACGTTGGCAGAGGCGGCCGTCCTATGCGCCGCCGGGGAGAGACTTGATGCAACGCCGACCGGAGGTGACGGGGAATACTACAATTCGTTCAATGACCGAGCGAAAAAAGTACATTGCGTAACACATTCTTTGTCTCTGTGGTCTGGATGTGGAATATTTGAGATTTTTGGGGATAGTTTTATAAATAATTACACTTTCGAGAGTTTCGAAGATCTGAGAAGTATTGAAATCTGTGTCCTAAAAATTTTCATGTTCTCCTCTTTTTCCTTTCTCTCTTTTTTGGTTTTTATTGCAAAGGAAATGGTGAGAAGCTGTCACCAACTAATGGAGGAGTACCTGATCGATACGTGTCCCTCGGCTCGGCTCAAGGTCCCGATGGCTGAGCCGCTTCCAGCGTCGCCGTCTAGCCCCGTAGGTGTGCTGGACGCCGCCGCTTGTGGAAGCTGCGACACTCGCTCCGAGAATCCCGGCTCAAATAATCAAGCGGGAGCTCAGCAGTTGGCTAAGCGGCTAAGATCGTCGGCACCGGATGCACAGCCACCATAGATTACCATCAACGGCGCAGACGCCGCTCCAACGACAACGACAACTACCGCCTCCATAGTCCATACACCTTCCTCTAATCTTGTCTTTTGCATTAGAGAGGGAAAAGTAAAAGAGAGAAATCGCCCAACCTTTTGGTTATTAGTTAATGCAAAAATTGAAGGGTAATGAGAGATTTTGTTAGCTTGATTTTAAATTAATTAATTAATTATATATATATAGGTTAATAATGTTTTGGAATTATTTGTAATTATATAATTACTATTTTATTACAAACTTTTGGGTCAAAACGGAATGAGTACTGCTTGAGATGAATGGCCAATGATCTCTCAATTATTCTCATCAATCATCCCTGCACGAGAACTAATATAATGGCTCATTCTTTCCTACTCATCATACATATGATAGATATCATATAAAGGCTTAAGCATGAATGCATGATAATGGGTTTCATTATTCTTGTTGTATGACGAAAGAGCCCCTGGCATCAGAAGCATTTGAGCTGATGACGTGGGCATGAGGTAAGGGGAGGGGAAGGTGAAGATGGGGGAGGGGGAATGAATGAGGACCGTACATGTGTAGCAAGAGCGTAGGAGGAGGTGGGGATGGAGCAAAGATTTTGATTTGATGGGCATGTCAAATCACCTAGGAGTTTGTCCGGGACCACCAGGGCCAAAGCAAGTTACGAAGAGAGAGACAGAGCGTGCTTGTTTGGGGGGAATCAACTGTGTAATACAATCAAGCAACACGCCTCTCCTGTATCTGAATAAGGAATCCAAACGCGGCCTTGAACGGAAAAGACAAGTTGTAATGACCTTAACCACATGTTGTCTCCCCCCTTCCTTTTTCTTTCATTTTTAAAAAGTTTGGCTTATTTCGGTCTTTTATTTTATTTTATTCCATATTTTGTATTACCTAATAAATAAAAAGTCCTATTAGTCAGTCTCCTATACTTGGCTAAAATGGGACCCAACAAATTCTGTAGCTGGGATTTCCTACAAAAAAGTTGGTCAAGGTGGGTCACACCTCCAGGCTGTAAGCAAAAGGACGCATACGGGTCCCACTATCTTAAACCTTCTTCTCCATAACTTCGCCGGAGGTCACGTAATCTAAATCTTAAGATTTGACTTGGTGCTCCGTCATAAGTAATTTCCAATCTCATTAAGATTAACCTGTGTCGTTCTTTCATTATCGTATTCGTATGCAAGTTTATTAAAAATTACTTTTTTATTATATAAGGATAAAATTACGTACAATTATATCTTTTCAGACTCTACTTTATTGTAAAACAACTTTGGACTGAATAAATGTGATGATGGGTAAGATTAGGCAAGTAAAATTTAAGATACTTTAACATTTATCATTGCTTCAGATCACCTGTACTACTTACCCTGTGCCCTCTGTCCCACAAATCATCCCAACCATCCATTTAATTAGTTTGGATGGTTATGATGATTTGTGTCAGAGAGGGCACAAGATATGTGGCACAGAAGATCTGCTCCCATTTATCATACACTTCTCACATTTGATCAGTTAAAAAATGTGAACTAATCAAGGTACGGTGTGCTTCAAAACTTTAAAATGGATATAAGCATAATTAAAGATAATAAAAACATAATTATTACTCCCTCCGATTCATAATAAGTAGTATCGTTTTAGAAAAACGCACGCTTATTAAGAAAGCTAATGAAATTATAAATGTACCCTTATTAATTAGCATGTGAGAGAAATTGCATAATATTAAATTGCCTTGAAATTGTGATCTGTGTAATTAAGATGAGAGAAAAATTAAAGGTTAATTTTGGAAGTAAAATTATAAACATGCA
>JANKOE010000205.1:64589646-64612510 GCA_026284465.1 Erythroxylum citrifolium | reverse complement strand
GGGTTTTACTCTACCCATATCCATATCTATTTTTTATGACTCAACCCATATCCATATCCATATCCATTGGTTTTTACAATTTACTACCCATATCCAAATCTATTGGGTCGGGTAGTGCGGATATTAATCGGGTTGAAAACCCACTGCCATCCCTAGATCCTATCATTATATTATTCGTGCTAATGAGTGATAATTTTTAAGAATTAATATTAAAATATAGATTTTACATACATGAAGTTGTCTGCATAAAGTGTTGACGAATGATACACCATTATGCTTCTTGGTGTGAGTGTGCAAAAACAGCTAGCGTGGTGTGGGCTTCCTGCTTAGAGACTTTTCCTACATCAGAATAAATTGTTACAAGTAAACTACAATTTACAAAAATCTTAGCAAAGTTTTCTCTATTTTTATGATATTTACCCCCTGTTAGATAAAAAAATTAACTCAACAACACATCCATTAATGGCACTAGACATTGATAACATTATTATTCTCTATAATACACATATTTTCAATCTAAAGTTCATACATCAAATTACATTGAAATCAAATTTTATACATCCTAGTACAAAAATCAGAATATAAGTCTAAAGTTTTGATACTTATAAGTTGAAGTGCATGCTCCTGGTGGGTCAATGATCCTCTAGTGTGTACGGGTATATTCTCTCCCTTTGGTCCTCCATGTCTGTTGGCATAATTGCGCTCTGAAATATACATTACATCGGATGATGCACAATATTGCTGCTAACGACTCTAAAATTCTTTTGATATATATGGTGATCGTATACCATTCTTGTATATCGAACCAAGAAAGTCCCTATAATGTGTACACACTTGCTTCTTCCATACATTATAAATTACATCATCAAATTGAGAATCTCAAAAAATTTCTTTATGAAAAAAAGAAAAACATACTATAAATACTTATAAATGACAATATTTATCTAATTAATGTATAATATTAGATAGAATAAAAAAGATTAAAGAATATATTTTTTGCACCTCAAACTCCTAATAATAAAAATCTTTTGTCGCCTGAGAGATATTCTTCTATGTATAACCCTCAAGATCTATCCTCTCCTTAAACTTAGATAAGATATTTCTTGAGCACGTTCTAGACGGAACCAACCTAATGTATAAGCATTTTTAGGTCATTTTCAAATTAAAACATATAACTTAAGTATAAACATATAGTGTTATCATGCATGAATTACAAAATTTTTAGAACTTCACTTACAGATTGCTGACATTTGTGATGTAAGTTCTTCAATCAACTCCTTCAGCTCTAGGTTGGAGGTCATCTCCGTCATCCGCAATAGTTATCCCTGATATCTTTGTTGGTATAGGGGTGGTAGATGGTGCAGTAGGGCTATTAGATGGTGTAGCAGTAGGTACAAAAAGGTGACTATATATGTAAGTCTGGAAGGTGATGCCTCATCTAGATGTGCAATAGCTAAACGTACAACACCTAATTTTGTAGCATCTACATAATGTAATGTTTCACCTAGAAAATGTGGTAACTTGAACCTTGGTCGCAACAAATCCTGTTTTCTATTCACATTTTATTGAATATTTTAGTAATAGAACAACATAAATTAAACACAAATAGCATTAGCTACTATGGAGACAAGAGCCAAGAAGTCAATAAAGGCGATTACCCCTTTATTGGTGTTGTGGAATTCTCGAGTCTCGACGAAGAAGAGGGCGTTAAGGGGAGGACTGTTGCATAAATTGGTGTTCAAGAGTCACCCATAATTCATAAACAGTAGAACAATCAAGGACTAGGTGAGCGATGAAGCTGGTGACATATGCAATGAGGAAATAATATCATAGTCGATCAATCCACTACTACTTGAGACACTCGAAAGAACGTGTAGCTAATTCTTTGGCTGATGGTGGTGAGAGTGTCTCGTTAACATAACTATAGAGGTTTGATGCAATCAACACGGTTTGGACTTGATTTCTCCTAACTGGAAATAATTTGAATCTAATGATGTTGTAAGATAATTTATGATTTGATTGAATTGTAAAATTGGGAAAGTAGGTTCTGCCGTAGTAAAATTCAAGGACGAAGTAGGTTATTGGATTTATGAACTTGGTATTGTAAATTGTTTTTGATGTAACGATGAATGTAGAATTGAAGTTTGTAGTTTTGCATCTGTTTGTTTGCTGAATTACTAAACTAGTGTAATAAGGACTTTAAACTAGTATAGATAGGATTTTAATTAAAAAAAAGATAGATATTGAAAGAACTAATCGCACATCGTAGGAGGGACATAAACACTTAATATTTCCTTTCAAAGTCAATCAATGATTTTGTTGCTAGCCTTATGAACTTAATTAATAAGATCTCCAATTATGTAGGTTGTATTACATGATATCTTGTATTGGCTTTAATCCCATTCCCCTTGATGTTTCAAATTTTTGTTTCTTTCCTAATGTTTTATTCAAAGGATCTGTTAGGAAAATATGAACAGATCATATATCACAATCACAGAGATTATGCATCCAGGATCGATTGTATATGCATAGACAAACGAATAATACATACTTGATAAGTCGTTATATTCCACCGATTATAGAACGCAGAGATTGCCTTGATTTTCTGTAGAAACCTCCAAGCCGAAGTTTGCAAGAGCCAGCGTTTTTTTCCGAAAAAAACAAACCACATACACAGAGTAAGTTCAGTTCATTTCTAAACGTTGCCTTTTATATATCATCCGTGAATAACCACCGTTAGAAGTTATTCATACATGATGCCGTTTCAAATTTTTGTTTCTTTCCTAATGTTTTATTAAGAGGATCGGTCAAATTCATTTATGATTTTACATAATCAACAGATATGATTCCATAATAGTGCTCAAAATTGTTTATAATTTTTATTTTAATTCCCTTAATTTTTGGTAGAATTGTGCTCTGCCTAATAAGGATTGTGTATTCTTTATGTTTTTGAAGGTTTGGAGCTTGATTGATCATTAATTTGAATAAAAAATTCAATTGAGTGAAGAAAAGAGATTGATAAAGAAGGAATAAGTGGTCAGCCTATAAAAAGTTAGAAAGTGTAGGTAAGCCTAAAAGGCATATAAATCTTAACATATATTTTTAGGGCTTTTAGTTTCCTTATTAGTTTAGAACTCTAACTTTTAATAAAGGGCAATTAGTAGTAATAAATAGCAGTCGCCCCCTTCATTCTTTCTTAGTAAAAAAACACACAAACAATAACAATCTTTTTCATGTATTATTAGGAAATTAAAGCAATGATTCATGGCTTGTTTTTTTTATCTAATCAAAGGATAATTGAAGTTTATTCCAAAAAATTATGAGATCTAACTATTTTACTTTTTACTTTTTATTAAATATTTATCTATTTTCTGTTCTCCAATTCTTATTACTATTTTATTTTTTATGCATTTTGATTGACAGAATAGTATATTGCTATTTAGGATAACAAATCCGTAATTGTTTGTTTATTCTAATTGTAGTATTCTTGTATCATTTGCCAATCGAACTATTGAAACACCCTTGACTAAGCACTAGTAAACAAATGTAAAAAATGGGGAATAGGAAAAAGATTAGGTTAGGTTTTGTTTTTTTTTGTTCAGCTTTCTTTTAACTTAATTATTCTAATATTAGAAAAATTAATATCTTACATGAAAAATTTATTCCACTCGGTATTCACATGAAAATTATAACAATTGACATGACTTATCACGTGAGATTCGTTAATAAAAAGTTTGAAGATGAGCTATTTTTGCAAAAGGTTTATAGTTCAGGTATTTTATTACCATTTTTAAAATTCGGGTTATAATTATAAAATTCAGAAAGAATTTATTGCCTTAATGACCCTGTGTTATTCAAAAGTTGCTAAAAAAATTCTGACATATAAAAATTAGCAAAAAAAACCCTGAATTGAAATTTTATTAACTCACAGCCCCTTATTAACACACGGTTAAGGGTTTTTTTACAGCAAAATTGAAAACATAAGGTTAATAGAGTAACATTTTATATCTCAGGGTTTAATTAGCTACTTTCGTATAACACAGGGGTCGCTACAGCAATTTTGTCATTAATCATGTTATAGAATTTAAAGAGAGGTTAGCTTCAAACAAAAAAAAAATCATTTTTTTTCCATTATGCACGAGATCAGATCTTATCCCTATTTTCCAGCACATTCCCCTTCTCTTTAGTAATATATGTATGCATTAACTAAACTCAAATTAAATGAGATGCTTAACCACAGCACTATACCACATTCTTTATAAGCAAAGCAAATACCAAGTAAATCAAACTAATGTCCAAGCCATGGGATTGTTTGCAGGATTGTACAATGCTTTGACTGAAAAACAATACTGTCTTCAAACGAACTTTGTACTTTGTGCTTCATTTGTCGAAGTATAGTAGTTCCTTGAGACTAGTTCCGAGAACAGCTTGTTTTTCCTACATAACATCAAGATAAACTAAATTAAAAGACAATTCAACGTCTCTGACTTGAAACATTAGATTCTCCATCAAAACTTTTGCCAGCAGAGAGGCATCATAATTTCAGAATCAGTCAGGCTATTACAGTGAATGTTGTTGCTGTGGTAAAACAGAAATCTCGCTGTGAAGTTATCTTCATTCTCACAAGAATTAGAAAAAAGGTAGACATTTAACTGTGGCTTAGTATAACCAACTAAAAGCTAAATGCAATAATTATCAGATAAAGTGAATTTCACCAAGCAAATGTACGCAAATGAGTCAGAAGAGCTATTATCAAGGGCTATCGAATCGTCTCCAAGTAACCGAAAGAAATGTTATACGGCTTAACGATAGATCTAAAAAAAGGTCACCTGATTATTACTGGAAGATCTAAGCGAGTGATCAAGTAACCTGCCTCTCTCATCATAGAGAATGCGACCACTAAATCTCGGAAGCTCACATTTCTCCCCCATAAGTATCGGCCTTTGCCATACTGGTGACAGCGAGTTCTGGCTTTGCCACCTACTAACCTGCGGTTGAGGCGTTTCTCCCAAAGTCGTAGTATTCTCGTCATCCCATTTTCTCGGTCCACTCCACCTAAATGACCCCATCAACACTCTCCTTATTGTAACCCTATTAGCACCACAAGGAGACCATTTAATCAACGCATTTCCGTCTGGATCCTGATTTACCATATCCTTGTTTTGGTCCTTCCTTTTCAGCATTGTTGCAGTGCATAGACAAACGACAGCAATGGCAGAGCACACGAATAGGAGGAGTGCATCTTGTGTTTTTAGTTTCCACTTGTCCTCCAACTTCCACAAGGCATCCATGGCTGCAGGCTTCAGCTAGTGTGAGATCAAGGTAGGCAGTGACGAAGTTTAGTGTTGCACACGAGTAGCTAGCTAGCTAGCTTGGTTGTGCATGGCTATATTTGAAAATTGCAAGACTTTTCATGTGAGGTCCACCGCTTGAGAGAGTATTTTCAAAATATTAAATGTATTAAAGGAGGATCACGAGGTTTAGAAGGTTTGCTCCGACAATCTCAAGCAAAATAAATAACCGACAGACATTTGCAATATTGAGCAACTAAAGTCCATTCTTAATCTGTAAGCTTTGCAACCAAAAAAAGAAAGGGGGTTGATAAAAGCATTCATGGCATATCATATATCAACTTAATTATACCTTGTTAATGATAAATGTATCGCTAGTATGGAACTATTGGAAACCGGGACGAGATTTGATGTTAACCGCAGTAGAATAATTATGAAACTTTTTCATTTTAATTTCTCAAAAATAAAGATCACTTTAATTCTATAAAATGATTAACTTATAAAACATAATAAAGCATGAATTATAATTCGTACCTTATTTCAAAGCTTCACTGGTTCCATCGGTAAACGGCAGAATTCTGTCGGCAAAATAAATTACCGACGGAAATCAACGACGGACAAAGGTATCGGTAAGAAGGTCGTAGATAAATTTAACGACGGTCTTAAATTTATGTTTCCATTGGTAATTTATCAACGGAAGATTTTCCGTCAATATAATTTACCAACGGAAAACGTAAACGACGTAACCGTCGGAAACATTTACCAATGGACATATTTCCGTCGGTAAACCGAAGTTAATGTAATGGGATATGTTTCATATTTACGGACGAAAAATGTAATATCGTCGCAAAAACAAATCTAATTTACCGGCGGACTGTTGTCCGTGGTAAACCGAGTCAATAAAATCGCAAAAAGTATGCATTTTTACTGACAGAATATATAATATCGTCGATACATGAATCTATTTTACCGACAGTATTAACATTTCTGTCGGTAAAATACAATGATATCTCGACGGCATTTTATGTTCCGTCGATAATTAGAAGTATAAAAATCCAATTTCATGATCTTTTGATAGATGCATAATTTTAAGAGTTATCAACTATCTATACATAATAAATTAATTTGTATATATGTATAATTTGTTTAATTAGAAAATTAATTGATGCTATAAAGTTAAAATTATTTTAATTGATAATATAAAAATTACAGTGTACATAACTTATGTTTGTAATTGAAAGTAAATGACTAGGACAAGCTAATATCGTGGTGATCGCGGGTGCTCTAAGCTACTAAGCCTCCCCTTCAACTGTTCCATCTCCTGTCTCAACTAAGTCATCTGCTCCATCTCCTCTCTTATCTTAGCCATCTGCTCCATTTTCGCTCTCATATTAGCTATCTGCACCATGTGCTCCATCCGTTCATTCACGTTAGCCATCTACTCCTCTTTCATGTGAGCTATCTGCTCCATCAATGTGTGCACTGTGACCCCAAGCTCGTTGACTTCGTTACTGTGCGTTGGCCTAGCATACGTTGCTGTACTGGACATCGAGTATTGCAAATAATATGTGTTCGCATATAAACCTAGCCTAAATATCCTTCCATGACGGTCCCTACCACCCACAGCATCAAGATACGTCTGAGTCTCATCTACAGGTTGTTCCTCTTGAGACTGTCGCTAAATGGAGGTTGAGAACATACATAATGAATAAAAGCTTCAACTCCCTTGACAAATTTAGGATTAATGAAACCATCAGGGGGTTAATTGTCTATACATCCAAGATCTATTCCAGAAACTCATATCTGAAAAATTGTTAATTTAAACCAATGAATCCATAGTTAGTATCATTCATGTTAGCCATAGATAACAAAACATTTAAGATAAGACTTGTGATTTAACATAAGAATTTCTCATTCTGACTCCTAGTATTTTTCACTGATAAGCCTCATGGGAGCTCCATAATGGGTTATGGGTTAAGGTTTATGGGTTAACATCTAAAATATATTTAAACTGAATATCCAACATATATGTTTGTAATCATATATGTCATAAGACAATTATTGTTAAAAGTTTAATATTTAATGGATATTAATTATGTACTATTGCCTAATCAAATAAGTATTCATAAAAATATGAATGCTTATTTTAATAAATTAGTTTAACATATACAATTTTAAAAAAATGCCTTGCAAAAATGCACACATATAAAGTAAACAAAACCTCGTCATTTAAGAGAGCACCAATGAAATAACAGATTCACATAATTAAGGTAATTGGAACAATAACATAAGTCAAACTCGTCCTATATAAATTCATACATAACCAAAGTTCATATTACAAACAAGTTTCATATCGTGCAAGCCATATCAATCACAAATGTAGGAAGTTCAAATGGGAAGTTCATACCGTAAACAAATCAACCAAGAGCAAAAAAACGTAGTAAAAACATAATTACTTACCTCAACCGAAACACAAAAGGATCTTCCTGAAGTACGTGAAGGAAGATGATGATGGCAGAGATAGCATGAAAAATATAGAAACTAATACAAATGTCATTAAACTGTGTGAAAATTCATTGTTGACATTGTCACACCATATACGTAAATGAATGTCATTTGAATACCTGCCAAAGCTTCTTTTCAATTTCCTTCAAAGTATAAATACTGGCAACAAATGAGTTCCTACAACTAAGAACAAATTCATTCACAGTTTAGAAAGCGGGATATATTAAAACAATTGCTCTGAAATATTATAATCAATGAAGGTCATTAACTATACTTAAATAATTCAACCATCAGGTGTTATCCTCAATAATTTGCATAATTATAAGTCTTCTTCACAATAAGATCATAAGTTAATACTAAAGAGCTCATGTTTTAATTGAAAAACAGCTGTCACATTTTATGAGAACCCTATTGAAAATTTGGTAGAATTTTCCTTATAAAATGGACATCCCCCTTTTGAAATAAGGGTCTCCCTACAATAAAAATACACTTCTATATCAACCAGTAACCACAACTCAAATTGGGTCTCCAAACTACATGTCTATTCGCAATTCAGTCCATTAATAGGGACATTAAAGTCAGGCTATTTTTGGAACAAATAAAAGTTCAAGAATTTAATCGCAGCTTTAATTAACACTAAAATTAGTAAGAGTATCAATTTAATACAAAGTTTAAAAAAAAGTTAGTCTTAGTCTGCTATGTTTATCTCCCCCAATACATATTGTTTGTTCTTAATTTCCTCCTTACAATCTAAATAAATCTTCACAACCCCAATTGATAAGTTACATAATCCAAAATTGGATTCCATCTATTTGATCCGCTTTACTTAGACTAATTATCAAACTCTTTATACTTAGGAAATAGATCAAAATATTACTTTGTAAACTCTTTATATACACTATGAAAAAGCACATATACGATACATTTGTTTAGATGCAATAGGTTGGTTCTTGAGGTTCTTGAGATAGTAAAAAAGGGTACACATCTTCTTTATACTGAGTACTTATTCTTTAATGAATTATATATTTTAATACTTTAAAAATGGTTTCTAGACATTATTAAGTAGATATATACACTCCAATTATTTTTTTATTTTTCCATAAACTGATAAATATTGTGGTTTGATTTTCATTAAAAATTTAACCAAAAAATAAACGAAAGGGTGTGTGTCTAGTTTTAATAAAGTATGAAAATTTTGCCTTTAGAGTAATGAATTATGAGATCCTTTTTGGAGAAGAAGAAGATACATACCTTTTATTTAAATAAGAACAATAAAGGTTCATATTCTAATATCATTGACTTAAGTAGCAATCTTTACACTACGACCAGATTGCCCACTAACAATGGCTTGGGTGCATAACACTCTTTCACCTTTTTATTTTGACAATTTTTATTTAGGCTAATAGGATAAACTATTGACTTTTAAGAAAAAATAAAATAATGCTTTTATATATCATAAACTTTTATATAAATCATTGGTATAATTTATATCATAAATTAATTGCTCAATATAAATGAAAATATGTATAATTAAATATAATATTTTAAAAATATTATTCAAAACTTGATAAAGCCATTGTAATTTGTAAAATATCAACAATATGTACATTCAAAATATAAATTTTTTATGTCAATTTAATCAATAATCTATTAATTTATATAATGTATTTACAAATCAATAAACATATATTTACCTACTTCATAATTTATTACTTATACTTTATCAATACAATGAATTAAATATCAAATATTAGATGACAATGCCGGTTCAATTATAATAATTACAAATTGGTAATTAATTATTATTTAAATGTAATAAAAGCTATTAATGATATTTACATTTTAATAAAATATATTAAATTCAAATAATATTTTTACAATATTATATTTAATTATACTTATTTGCAATTATATTGGGCAATTAATTTATAATATAAATTATACCAATGATTTATATAAAAGTTGATGATATATAAAAGCATTATTTTATTAATTCTTAAAAGTCAATAGTTTATCCTATGCTTGTTTTCATTTAATTACTTAAGATTAACACATATTTTAAGAATTTGTATCTTTAAGATATGCTATGAAATAATGCATTAAAAAACAATAATCTTTATTACTATGCAGTGATGATCATCATATAATAAATGATGCAATTGAATTACATTAACGGCAAACTAGGCTAATTATTAGCATAAAAGACTTTAGCATACTCATGTTAATAACATATCCCTTATAAACATTAAGGCATAGTCCTTTAATTAGTGGATTAACCTTTAATTAGTGGATTAAGTAACATATACTTAGTCCTAATAATGTCTTATATAAGTTATATAACAATAAAACATTTGACTTCTAAATGGTTACAACTTATAGTATTCTTATTGTTTGTACTAAGTTGCACTATTTAATTGTTATCACAATACAAAATATATGGATATAAATTTTTAATCAACTCAAAAAATTCCCCAATGAGATTTCTTCATCATTCAATTTGTGATGCATCTTTTATGTACGTATAAACTATAAAGATAAGATTATCATCTTTTATGTATGCTAGTATATATTTTTTGTGCCATTTAAATACCTTCGAACTTGCTTCAATACATTATCTAATAGATTACTCCATTATAAGAATAAAACTTACTTCAATACATTATCTAATTGATGATATAAAAGATTATATTAAAATACATGGCTTAGGTTAAATTACAATTTATAATGGGTCACAATTCTATTAAGTAGGCTTGAAAAAGATTGACAAATGGGTTAAAAAACTTATAGTATAATTAATAATATAGCATCTATTCCAAAAAGATCAACTTTTATATGCATACATTTCATCGAACACATGGTATGCAGAAAATTTTCATCCCTAACTATTAATAAAATGACAACATTTTTCCATTATTTACCATCATGTAGTTTACACAGCAAACCATCAAACAATAACAACCAACACCAATGGAGCCAACCCATCGTCAACAACTAACTCCATATTTTGAAAAAATTTCATCCACGGACACCCACACATTGACAGCAAATGAGATCGGAGAAGACGGCCATACTTTGATGAAAACTGTCGAAGAAGACGACTCCTAACGATGGAGACACAGCAGCTCAACGGAGGGCAGAGGGCAGACAACGTCGGATGAAGGAGCGACAGCCGAAGGAGGAGGAAGAAGGAGAGGAAGGTCGCGTGGCAGGTCGGGGAAGGGGGGGAAGGGTTGTGTTTTAATTAAACCAAAACGATGTCGTTTAGTTTAACTTAAATAACGTTCTTTAATTAACAAAAAAGACGTTATTTGGTTTAAAACCATACGACGTCATTTTGGTTAACTTAAACAACGTTCTTCAGTTAACCAAGACGACATCATTTTGGTTAATATTAAAGCATCCATTTGGAACCAAGACGACGTCGTTTGGATTTCAACCATAAGACGTCATCTTTGGTCCAATTGACGTCGTTTTGGTACGCAAGAAAATGTTCTCCTTGTCGAAACAAAACAAAGTCGTTTTTTCCCAATCAAAAGCAACGTTGTTTTGTTACAATCGTTAACCTTCGGGTAGGCGACGCTTTTACCGATGTAATTACCAACGTCCTATATTTCTCGTTAGAATTGTTCCGTCACCAACTTTGTACCAGTACCGACGGACGTATTTTTCTATCGCTAATTTCGGCGCAAATTTTTCCGCCACTATTTTCCTCCACATTTACCGACATATATTGGTATCGTCGCTAAATTAAGCAACTTTAGTAACGAAAATATGCTTACCGTCGCTAATGCCTAACTGTTTCTTGTCTGTCGCTAATTTTTTGTCGATGTTCCACAATTTTATATAAAGGAAATATCGTACATGTTGTGACATAAATGCCTTGGTCACATTTCCAAGGATAGGGTTGAGAGATTGATAAAGGATAACATTCTCTCAACTCTGGACGTCGGTGATCTGAAAACATATATTGATTGTTGCAGGGATAAGTTGACCAAGATAAAAAAAAAGGGGTCAACCTGTGCTTCTGATTTATTGAACCTTATACACACAGACATTAATGATCCCTATACAGTCACGTTATGCAATGCTAGATATTTTCTGAAATTTATAGATGATTATTCCTATTACGGTTATGTGTTCTTACATAAGGAAAAGTCTAAAGTTCTTGATAAGTTCAAGATCTTTAAGATTGAGGTTTAGAACCAGATGGAAAAATCAATAAAGATTGTCATATCTGATAGGGGAGGGGAATACTATTGGAAGACAAGAAAATGGTCCATTTGCCAGGTATTTGGAATCAGTTAGAATAGTGACGTAGTTCATTATGTCGGGTAGTCCTGAGCAAAATGGTATGATCGAAAGGCACAGTTGCACCCTAAAGGACATGATAAGGTCAATCCAAAGCAGGACTAACCTACTCGAATACCTTTAGGGCGAAGCCATCAGGACGACATTGTATATCTTGAATAGAATCCCAAGTAAGTCAGTAACTAAGACGTCTTTTGAACTTTGGGTTGGTAGGAAACCAAGCCTTACACACATTCCTGTGTGGGGCTGTCCTGCTGAGGTAAGGTTATATAATCCTTATGAGAGCAAATTGTAACATTTTTCCATTCGTTGCTATCTAGTAAGATATCTCGACTACTCTACAGGCTACAGATTTTACTATAAAGAGGGAGGGTCTAAAATAATGGAATCACAGACAGCTAAGTTTCTAGAATACGATATCCATGATGAGGGTGAACCCTCGCACTCTCCAAGATATAGTAAGATGGATACTATGATTATTTTGTATCCATCGTTCATATAGTTAGGTCCAGTGGATCAAAGTCCAAGTATTATGCCTACGTAGACATAGGAACCTATACCTGTTTAGGAAGAGGTTCTTGAGGTACAAAAACCTATATAGTTACGAAGATTCACCAAAGAGAGGCGACCTCTTATCTCATCAGATTATATAGTTTATTTGCGTAAACAAGACTATGATATAGGATATCTTGTGGATCTAGTTACTTTTACAAAAGTCCTTTCTGGACCCCATACAGACTTCTGGTAGGAAGCAATGAAGGATGGGATGCAATCTATGAGGCAAAATAAGGTATGAGAGCTAGTTGATGTACCTCAACATTGCAAATCTGTCAGTTGCAAGTGGCTATTTAAGACCAAAAAAGACATACAGGGTCAAATTGAGCCGTTTAAGGCGCGATTGGATGCGAGGGGATTCACTTAAAGAGAAGGAGTTGACATCAACGTTACCTTTTCTCCTGCATCCTCGAAGGATGCATTTAGATTGATTATGGCAATAGTAGCTCATTATGATATGGAGCTACATCAGATGACATTAAAACCGCTTTCCTAAATGGTGACCTTTATGAGGAGGTCTATATGGAGCAACATGAAGGATTTCAGGATCAAGATGCAACTAATAAAGTTTGTAAGTTGACCAAATCAATATATGGTTTGAAATAGGCTTCTAAACAATGGTACCAAAAGTTTGACGAGGTTTTAACCTCTTTTGGCTTTGTGGAAAACAAAGTTGAAAGATGCTTATACTATAAGGTCAGGGAGAGCAAAGTTATCTTCCTATTATTGTACGTGGATGATATCTTGCTCACGTTAAATGACTTGACCATGTTGTATGAAGTTAAGCAACTTTTGGCCATGCACTTTGAAATGAAGGATTTAGGTGAAGCATCTTTTGTCCTCGACATATAAATTCACCAGGACAGATCTCAACATTCATTAAGCCTCTCACAAAAAGCATACATTAAGCGAGTGTTACAAAGGTTTAATATGGATAATTATAGACCTGTTATGGCACCAATCTATCATGGTGAGAAATTATCTTTGGCACAATGTCCAAAGAATGAAGTTGAGAGAGAGACTATGAGGAATGTTTCGTATTTTAGTGCAGTTGGTAGCCTGATGTATGCCCAAATATGCACTAGACTGAACATTGCATTTGTTGTTGGACTGCTGGGTCGATATCTAGCTAACCCAGGTGTAGACCATTGGAATGCAGTTAAGCGAGTGTTGAGATACCTAAAGGGTACCAAGGATTATACGTTGACATACAGGAAGGTCAACGATTTAAAGCTCATAAGGTATATAGACTACGATTTTGCTATATGTTCAGATGATCAAAAATCCACTTCATGGTACACTTTTATGTTGGCAAATGGTGCAGTATCATGGAAGAGTGTCAAGTAGACACTGGTAACTTCCTCAACCATGCATGCAGAGTTTGTTACATGCTATGAAGCTTCTGTACAAACGATTTGGCTCAGAAACTTGATTTCTGAGTTATCTGTGGTAGAATCGTAGCTAGACCCATTCAGTTGTACTGTGATAATCTTGCTGTAGTGTTGTTTAGTATCAACAATAAGAATATTACAGGGTTTAAGCATTTAGAGGTCAAATACTTGACCATAAAGGAGTTGATTTAGAAAGGTAACATCGAAGTGGAGCATATCAAGACTGAGGAGATGCTAGTTGATCCGTTGACTAAAGGACTTCGCCCACTAGTGTTTATTAAACATGTATCCAGTATAGGCGTGTTGAGGTCCTCAGACAATAGTAGTTAGGGATCTTTGTATTTGCTTCTTATATTTTTATACATTTTGGTGTATTATGACATTGTGATTATTTATTAATATAGATGATCATATTTTTATACTAAGTAATAGTTGTTCTTATGAATAGTCATAATACATATGAAAGTCTTAAGATTTGTGTTGATCTTAAAGGTCATTGGGCATATATAAAGATTGACCTTGAGCCTATGTCATTTAGACACATACAGTTTAGTACGGATATCCATAAATTTAATATGACATAGGGCAAATAAGGTTTAATCCCATAAAGGTTCTCTAATGCAATTTGACATTCAGTTAGAGAACATAAAAGTTTTCTCTAATGTTGTTTAGCATTTAGGGAGAGAAAACGTGATTTCTTTGTTGTGGTTTAACATATGCAGTTTAGTATAAAGTTGGAAAAATCGAGACCTACAAAAAATGATACATATTAGATCATACAAGTATCATCCTAGTTTGCCATACTCCATTTTCCCATTCATGTTAGTAAGGTATTAGATATTTGTGATTATATTGAACTTATGTCACACATGACACATGTACTTTATATTTTTCGATATCGAAAGCCTTATAGGATGGAATGTTAGACTTTCATTATCTTTGGATCAAATGTTTTTTAACTTTTAAATTTGGTGCCAATATAGTATTGTGCCTTAACCAAGTTTTCAAACTGTTTTTAAACTTGAGTCAAAACTGCAATTAATGATTGTCCAAGGGGGATAATGTTGGACAATTTAGTCATTTTCTATAAAGTTGGACAACCATTAATTGTATTTTTCTGTTTTTAATAACTTATCGGTTAAGTTACTCAATTTGATCCAGATAAAGATAATAAAGTGATCTAGAAGCAAAATGGATCCCGATCAGTGTGGACCAAACTCATATCAGGCATGTGATGGGAAAGCCTTATATGGATACTATATATAAAGATTAAGGCCTCCTGCAGTTCCTCACATCGTTCGTAAGCATACGAATTCTCTAACCTGTTAAGAACACATATATTTTGAGAAAATTATAGAAAGACGTTAGCCACGTGTCTGTGAACGATTCTTGTGAAGGTCACGGAAGATTAGAGCTCGTTTTGGCCATAGAAACTACTTCGAAAGTTAGAATGGAAACCGAAATCAGTTATTCCACGTTTCCTTTGTTTATTACCCTTTCATGAACTATCCAGGACACGTAATAAGGTTTATGCTACGTGTTACAGATTCTCCATATAAAACTTGCTTGGCAATCCCACCTTCATCCTCCCCACCACTCTCGTTATCTTCCTCGTCACAAAACCTCTCCTCTCCTCAGAGTCTCATGATTGAACAATGACATTATTTGACAATTAGTGGATTGCATTAGCTGTTAGCTAATTCTATCAGCGATTAGCTGATAGTAGATTATATCAACTAACTTGACCACCAACGGATATCATCAGTCGTTTATTTAAAAATATTTGGTAAAATTAGTTTTTTAGTATTAGCTGTTTATATGTAAAATGACTTATGAATACATGACTTAAAAAAAGGATTAATAAGAATATGAGTATTATATCTTAGTATTTCTTTGAATATTCTTATAAGAATTTAGATTTTATATATTTAATTTCACAAAAATTAAGTTTATAACTCTAAAAAAATATAGAACATATAATATTAATAATATTAATAATAAATAAATTATTATTATTACTGCTATTACTACTACTTTCTTTCCCCATATTAATCAAGTTGAAGTTTAGTGAAGGGAAAGCAATAACAAAAGATGGCAACTTGAGTAATTTGTAATATCTTTTGGGCACAATCATTTTTTTGTTCCCTAATTTCTCAACCACTGGATCAAAATGCTCCTTATATGAGCATTTTCAAAAACAACGAAATGGGTTTAATCTGTTAACCCAATCAGTTGATTACCAAACATGATTATCAACGGTTTGATATGGTCAAACAACCAAATATCTCTTAATCTGCTAAAAAATAGTTGATCAGTCATTTACCAAATAAGGCCAATATTCCATTACAAGCAACCGATCTGTACACCTCCAGATAATCCCATAAAGGATCAAATATCAAATATTTGATATTACTTAATTGGATATTATGATATTGAATTCATCGGTTAAAGAATTCCCAGACTCATTTCCAATGTACAGATATCATAATGATCTGAAAGTAAAAGATGTTATCTCAAATTTTCAAAGTTGATATTTTGTATTGAAAATTTGAAACTATAATTGCTTTTTTATCACTTATTAAGGGATAACACTAACCTCATTTAAAGGTGTTTTAGTGATTATCATCTCTCACTCACACAAGTAATTTTACAGTTCTCATACTTATATAATAACTCGCGTGATGAGAGTATCATTGTCATCTATATGTTAGGAGTGTATGATATCTCGCATTAATCTCTTTTGATCTCATTTGTTTCATCTTATCACAATTGTATTTAATTATCTTACTAATAGAAAGTGACCACCTTTGAATACATTTTATGCAAGTCTTTAAATGCAATGACCTTTCTCTCTTTTGAATGTATTCAAATTAAATTTAATTTACTTTTTAAAAATCGTTACTTAAGATCAGATCATACATTATCTACTAGTAGCATTTTAAAGTATCAAGTCTTAAATTTAATTATCAAAAATTAGACAAGAGTCTTAAGGGTAGTTAATGAGGCACCTTAACCTCAAGGGTCTCACATAATATAAACTAAGATCTTGTAACTTACATTAATCTCTTTATGGTCGTATTTGCACACATATTATAAGTCATATGTTATGATATTGACTTGTAGTTTCTTCATGTGAATTTCTTTCATTCACAGAATACGATATAGATGTTAGTTTAAACATATTGAATATTTAACTTAAGTTGACTTATTTACTACAAAATAAAAACTTCCAAAATTTACATCTACCAACTTAAGATAGATATAGTGATAATCTAATAACTTTATATCAATTTCCTTGTAATTTAAGGCGACATTTATGGTTTAAGTCTCTTACTCTCAATAATGATTATGGTAATCTCTTTAAATATAATAGTTATATCAATATATGTTTTTACAACTCAATTGCTTTTATTTTCTTTTGAAATTGATATATTAGTTTTATAAAATATATTATAGTTTTAATAAAATAATATCTATTTTCAATATAATAGCTATATTAATATATGTTTTTATAATTCAATTACTTTTATATTCTTTTGAAATTGATATATTAGGATTAATAATAATTTAAGAATTCAAACATATAAGTATATGTTTATAACTTATTTAATAAATATAATAATTTATAAAAACGTATCAAATTAAAAAAGTATTTATAAAATGTATTATAGTTTTAATAAAATAATAGTTATATTCAATATAATAGCTATATCAATATATGTTTTTACAACTCAATTACTTTTATATTATTTTTATATTCTTTTGAAATTGATATGTTAGGATTAAAAATAATTTAAGAATTCAAACATACATGTATATGTTTATAAATTATTTAATAAACATAATAACTTATAAAACATATCACATTATCAAAAGTATAAAATGTATTCTAGTTTTAATAAAATAATAGCTATTTTCAATATAATAGCTATATCAATATATGTTTTTATAACTAAGTTGTTTTTATATTCTTTTGAAATTGATATATTAGGGTTAATAAAGTGATTGATTCATTTTAAGGTTTATATAAATACATATATGCAATTATGCATAATAAAGTAATTGATTCATTTAAGATTCATATAAATACATATATGCTTAATATATGTATTGTGTGAATATGAAATATAAAATATAAAATTTTAAATGCGTTAAGAGTAATCATGATGTTAATTAATATAACTTTTATAATGATTAGTTAATAATAAATATAATACAAAAGGACAAAATTAGTACAATAATTTAAACTTTGAACTCTTTCACATGTCCATGCGGATTGTGGAGATACAATAATATTTATAGAAGTAAAAAATCATCAAATCAACAATAACTAAAAGTTACATGTATAATTATTATTTAAAGTATATAATTTACAGCAACAACATCAATCAACTTTTTTACATTTACATTATAATTACATGTTATAATAAAATTGCAAAATTGAAATTAAATTCAATTATTTGTAGAGAATAATTATAACAATATTATCATAACTACATATTTTTAATAAATATGATAGTTTTAAATAAGTTTACATTAAAAATAATTTATATCTTTAATTTTATATAAGCATTTTTGTATAATTTATATGTAACTCCATTCTACACTTTATTATAAATGATTATGCTAGAATTTATGCCTTAAGAATTCAAACAAATGTAACTACAATTTTAAAATGTTGTTAAAATATAAATATTAAAAAATATATTAAAACTGGCCAGGCCACAGGCCAAGCCGGGCTGGCTTCTTCTTTGACCAGGTGCCTATTGCCATGCCTATTCAGTTCACTGGTGGCAAGTCATTTTCAGGCCCAAACGGTGAGTCCACAAGCCCGAGAGAACTCAATATAAATGAAAGCTGTTCCTTTTTGAAGAAGTATCAAAACATCACTCGGCTTTCGGAAGAAAATAGAGGAAAATAGAAGATTATTGGTTTCATAAAACCATAACTTAAATCACAACACATCACCATGGTGAGTAGAGAAAATCGCGGATGCATTACTATAAAATTCCTCTCTTCAAACATGAATACCTCATATCACATATTTAGCTTCAAAGTCCTGTTAGCAGAACCTCCAAAGTCAATTTTTTTCCTAGAGTAGGGAAGAACAAGGTCCATGGGTGCAAAACTTTTTGTTATTGGTTCTTAAGTCATCTTTTGCCATTGATAAGCTCAATCAATACAAAGCCAATCTCCCAAATCTCCTTTTGGAATCGACAGTAATAACCTCCTCCTCTAAGATACTTTATTAGAATACACAATGAAATGTTTTCATAGCAAACGTGTTTCCATCATACCAAGCACCCGAGTCTGACGGGCTTTGGGAAGCATAAGCAACCCCTGGAGAGTTTTAAAAAGAACATCACAAACACAGAGGGATCCACCATGCCAATTGAAAGGTATTTGAATCTGATTGCCAAAGTGCACTGAAAGCTCCTCCACAATCAAATCAACCTGTTCTCTTGATGACGTGGACTCCGCTATCAGTATCCACAATGTCACTAATCTCACCAATCTTAAGAGAGTATGTTGTTTCTTCAAAGGGCTTCTGCATCTGGCCTCGACCAAATGGACCTGCGTCAGCATCAGCAATGTGATGATATTGCTATGTATGACCAGACAGTTTTTGTGTTACTATTTGCATCCCAGTACCAGAAACGTTCATCCACTGGTAGAATGCGACTACAATGAAAGATGAGATCTGATTACTAAATGAAGGTTGGAGGTGGGGAGGACAATGATATGGATACTTTCGTAACATATTAGTTGGAGCTTTTCCTTCATATTGGAACCAAAATCAAGTTTTTTGATATAACAGCAGAACTGTGCTTAGCAGTACAAATAGTTGGCATCGCATCCATCAGAGCATGACCAGGAAATCCCATTTTCCGAACAGCCAATAAATCAAGTTGTTTCAAGCAGAAGAATCTTAGATAATGCTGTATAATATATATACATTTACAAAATCAAAACTTTGCTCCTATTTGTCCAAAGTTTGTCGAGTTTAGAAACAAGAGGGTACAAAAAGAGCACATTTTGTCAATGCAAACCATACCAAACAAAGCAATAACAGAGCCAGCTTTACAAATTGGATAACAAAGTTGAACAATCTAATTGCAGAACCGCACCACTAGATAGGTTAAAGTTGGACACTTCTTCCCAGTTCCCAAGTGTAAGCACATTCAAGACAACTACAACAACATACAATCACCAATTTTTCAAATATCTCCAACTAAATAATATCAATTTTGGTGTCAAAATTTAGCTGCTCCAGCAAACAATACAGGAGAGAATACATCCAAATCGAAACAAACAAAATTTTAGTAAAGCGAAGTTTCTAATTGAGCAGATCCTAGAGCAAGTCCACGAATGTACAGAGCTTAATTAACCAATTTCGTTGAGAAACAGGAATAAGGAATATAACACAAGTTTACTAAAATTTAACGAGTCAAGAAACAAACCAAGATCGCCACCGCGCTTAGCGGAGCTACAATCAGAGAACCGCGACGCAACGTCCTCGAACTTGACCTTCCCAGAAAGGATATCGTCTCTGAGAGCCTTAAGCTGGGAAACAGCGCTATCACGCGAGGTGTTCTTGATGACCCGGCCTTCTGGATCCTTCCAAGAAGCTTTCCTTCTCGAGCCTTCGTGCTTTATGAGTATGTGAGACGCTCTCACCTCACTCCCCATTCTTAACCTCGTCTTGCTCCTCTCTACCGCCGATATCGCTTCTTTCTTTTCCTATCGGAACCTATCGTCTTCTTAATCGAGTCGAGACCAAATCTACCCGGCTTTTAGCGTACGACACATCCTGTGATCACATGATAAAGCTGGTCCAACCATATGCGGCCACGTCAACCAGCCGCAAGAATTCCACAACTGACGCCGTTTTGGGATGTATGTCTGTAATATGAAATCACTGTTCGGTTACGATGCTTATCTGCCAATCTTGGAAAAGTTCTTTTTATCACTATATATACACATTTATCACTCCCTCGCATTTAATATGGAGAATAATTGATTATTATTTTTAAAAAATAGAGAATTTAGAAAAGAAATCGGCATTACGCATTTAACTAGAATAGAAAGTTACTTAAATTAAGAACTAAAAATTTGTAATAATAAGAGGATGAAAAGAAAAAAGATATCCAATAATCCTTTCTTAATAAAGAGATTAAAATAATGATATGTGCTTAATTGTTGATATTTTTAATTATTTTTACTTAGCGATTATTGACATAAAAATGCTTAAAAATACTCACTTTAATTCATATTTGTGTTTTAGGTATAATTTGAGAGCAAAGAAAATAAAGTGAGTTAAAAACATTATATATGAGTCATTTTCTGAATATTTATTTTGCTTGTCTTTGTTGAAGAAGAAGAAAATTAAAAAGTAAAGCAGGGGACAAATTAAATTGAAACTAGCGTGAAAGACTTAAAGATGTTGCAATTTAATTATCAATGGAGGCCTTAACAAGGAGGGGACGTTCACGCAAGCAATCAGGAGCAATTAAATGGAAAGACATAATCACGAGGCTTTAGACAATTAGCTGGGGAGAGGAATTAAAAATCAACAATTGCGTGAAGACTAGAAGCATGCTTGGGAGGATTTCAAATGAGGAGCAACGCATACCAAGAGAAATTCACGCATACAGCTGGAGAGCATGGGTCCAATTTACTTAAAATCTCAGAGGCAACGTGCATGTGGAGAAGCAACAGTGGAGAGCTTTAAGAAAATCAAGTTGGCTGCGTGCAACAATGGAGAGGGAGACAATCAACGTAAATAGCACAAATTAAATCAAGGCACAAGACAAAATAAAGAGTAGACACGCATGGGACACAGCTTGTGCGTTAACGCACAAGCTGTGCATTTAGATGGGATTGACAATTTTTAATTGTCATTTTAAGGAACCAAATGAAGAAAAAGCTACATACTACAGCCAAGAAAAGGGCCAAGTAAACAAGACAAGTGGAGGCACACGAAGATTGCTTGGAAAAAGCAATGAAAAAGATGGGTCCCATGAATAGTTAACGCAAATTCAAAAGGAGGAGAGCAGATACGTGAATCAGCAACAGTTACATGAAAGATAGGAGCGTGAATTTGAGTGGAGAAATCAACAGCTAATGAACTATTGAGGGACAAGCAACAAATCACGTTGGGTGTGATTCAATGAATAGTGGAGAGCATGTGAGATGAAGAAGCAACATCAACGCAGAAGATGGGACAGCAAATGAGAGAAGATCACGCAAGAAGTTGAAATGGAAGGCAGCATGCGCAAGGTCTATCCACGCCAGCCAAAGACGACAACACACAAACAAGCAATAAAATCAACAACGGCGGCGTTAGAATTAAAAAACAGGAGAGGTATGCGGCGTAATCGAAGGAAAATTATTGCTCAGTGAAGACGCATAGGATAAACAGCAGAGAGTATAAATAATCAGCTACGCAGACAGAAGAAGAAGGCTGGCAAGGTGGGCAGTGCGTGAGAGATAGAATAAAATTCTGAGGAAGCCCATGACAGTCTCAGCGTCAGTAACAGCCAGAATAGTTAGGAAAATTATGGTGTTTGGTGACTAAATTTTTGTTTCTTGGTGTACGGAATTTTAGTTATTGAACTTTGCATGTTGTGAGATTTGTCTTCTTTATTTCAATCAATTTGTTAATTAAGTATCAGTTATTTTTCTGGGTCATTGTTTGATTGTTTAATTCGACAGCTAGGTGCGCAACTAGTTTGTGTTTTTATTCAATCAATTGCTAGATTAAACAGGTTGACGTTCAATTCTTTTAATCAAAAGTAGCGACTAGGATTTTTG
>JANKOE010000205.1:64574333-64588126 GCA_026284465.1 Erythroxylum citrifolium | reverse complement strand
TAGACATTGTATCCATACTCTGTCCAATTAGAATATTGAATGACGAAAGGATTAAATTATACATTATAGCCATGCATGAATAGGTTAAGTCAATCACTTTGACATTCCTGATATTTGGATAATCGTGACATGTTGCGAGAAGTCAATCATGATTTATGATTATGAATTATTTAATTGGAGAATTATAGATAAATTAAAAGAAGTTTTAATTTATTTAATTCTAATTGTGAATTAGAATTAGAATTTATAATCATTGCCAATTTATTAAGAACCTAATGAGTCACACATCAAAAAGTAATTTATGAAAGAAAAATCAATTTAATTAAGTTGGACTTGATTATAAAGTTTGAGAAACTTTGGGGATCAAATTTGAGATATTTTATTTTATTAAAATTAAATTAATTATAATTAGAATTTGATCTTAATTATAATTAAAGAGATTTAATTTTAATAAAAGATTGTTATGATTTTTTCTATTGAAAGGGAAGAGTTTTTTAGAAGCTAGCACTTTTGTTTTCTTCCTCTCAAAACAGTTTGAGAATTGCT
The DNA here is from genome assembly GCA_026284465.1 of Erythroxylum citrifolium. Classification (NCBI taxonomy): domain Eukaryota; kingdom Viridiplantae; phylum Streptophyta; class Magnoliopsida; order Malpighiales; family Erythroxylaceae; genus Erythroxylum; species Erythroxylum citrifolium. Next base: position 64,587,580 of record JANKOE010000205.1, on the reverse strand, counting down.
CTGTAGATGCTATCAGAGGCTGACCATTTAAATAGCTCGTGATTTATCAATTGGAAAAGTTTCAAAGATTTTTCAACAGAAAGTGAATAAGGTACGATTTCTAAATCGTTTTATGTTTTATTCAAGTTTATTCAATTATCGGGATACGCTCAAATTCTGTAAATTTTTTCTCCACTACGCTCGTGATTCGATCACGGTTAGATTCCAACACGTATAAGTTTATGAAAGTCTGTTTGTATAATAAGAGGTTACCTTTAAATATTAAAATAAAGTTTCTCTTAGTTATGAAAGGATCTGTGCATTATATCATACATGGAAATGAGTGGGAAGTGATTAAACTCTTAATTCATTGAAATGACTAAGATAAGGTTCCTAATTTATCAAAGTCTTTATTCTTAGTTTTCACTTGAAGATGCATATATCTATCCTTTGATTAATCAATTTATTAAATTAACTAATTTATCCTTCTATTAAACTTCATCTTTCATATATTATTTAAGTTGATTATAATAAAACTACTAATATTTCCAAAAATAAATTTATTAATAACAATATATTTTGTTATCTTTAAGACTAAGAGTAAGGACCTTACTTGGTCCAATGTATAATTCATTATATTACTTCAAATGACATAAAATATTTAAATAAAATAAAAAAGAGTACAGAGCATCGAGTTTAATTATTGTTCTAATACTAAGTTAATGCGGTAAAGTTTTCCTGTTAAATCCAAAATTTACCTTTTATAGCACCCTACTCTCGTAGGACACATACTCGACATCTTGAATGATATCCGAGTACGAACCCTATAAGAGTGGCATGCTAGAACAATCAACAATCAAACTCATTATAATTTTTTTAAAACAATGCATGCGAATGCAGAAAATCAATAATCAATTTCGACCCATTTTATTCATAAAATTTACAATCATTATACAACTCATTAGAATTTCACTAGTCACTTGGGCCCATTTCAGATACAAAACCTTACAGTCATAATATCATTACATTACAAAATCTTTCATATACACATTGTACAATATTTGTGAATAAACATTTTGATACAAAACAATGAAATACATGTGCAGGTGAGAACTGATCCCAACCTCTATTTCTTACGTGAATGCAGTGGCTAGACTCCCGTTTGTCTAACGGGGGAACTCCTCTAAGCCTGAAAAATAAGGTTGCAATTTTGGTGGGTTTTGTGAACTCAGTGAGGTAACCATCATTGATGGTTCACTCAATTCATATAACACATTAACATATATAACCATATAATTCACTTCATTTCATTTATTATGTAGCATCGCATATCACATTCAAATATCATTTCAACCATTTATAATACACTTATCAGTTATAAATGCAATGCACAAGAGACTCACTTTCAGTTATTACTTTGTTGTGATCGAGTGCTATTTTACTAGCTCATATCCTTTGTGGACATCGAGCTGTATCAGATAATGTCCCATATCCCTTAGTGGATACCAGGTACATTCATAACTAAGCTAGAGGCTCTTATCACATTCATAGCTTTAAGTTCTTTATACTGGCGACTCTGGTCACAACTACCTTTATCTTTCATGCATTCATGTAATGGAATGCATCACATTTACATAATTTCAACTGCCATCATATTTCAGTTTTACATTCAAAATACATTTATCATCGGACCTTGGTCCGACATTCAACAAAATTGTTGAGTACACTTATTTCAGTCAGATTCACACACAAGGAACACTTTCAATTTCACATCCATTTATCAAACGCCTCAGACTTTCAAAGTCCAGAATCATCACAATCATATTCATAAAATAATTCAATATAGACTTTAAAACAAACAAGTAGTCAAGTGAGACCATCTAGGTTACTCACCGTACGCTCCAGATTATCATTAGCTTCCATGATCTAGAAATGTTTGGATGCGAACATTTTATCCTGTATATCAACATTATGTAATACGCATATTGCACACACATTATTAATTGTACAATTATATAAACATTCAATTGTACACATATGTATATGTTTCATATATAATGCATGCTCAATTTGACTATTCCGAGTATGTTTCCTTAATCACGTCTCTTGATCAGTCAAACCTTATCATTTGTATGTGTCTAACTTCTTTTTAAGTTTACACCTCAAGAACACTTGATTATTCTAATGTCATAATTCAATTATTCGTCATTTCTTTTTTTAGTAGTATATGCTCTCATAATATCAATTTTCATTTACCTTTACTTAATACATATAGTTCTTCTCTTTTGAATCATAACTACTATCATATGAACAACTTAATTCCCATTATACTCATGCTTTTGGTACTTTGATATCAACAATTCATTCACTAAGTTATAACATCATTAATCGATCATTCAAACTTTTTTCATATTTTTGGGTCACTTTTTCATGATCATTAAGACAAGAAAAATGAAGTATTTAGGCAATATTTTCTTCTAAAAACTTGTTCCTTTATGTCTTAAGTTTCTAATGACACTAAGATCATACAATTTGATTCAGTATTTTGAAAGTTATACTCCAAATACTTTGGACTGTTCTTAAACTATAACAGTACTCTGTACTCAACTTCAAGCCAGATTTTGGAACTCTTAGAGATATAATTAAAATTCTATTTCTTCAAGAAATTTGTATTCATATATCTCTAGTTTAATCTAAATCACAAATCATCTCATTTGGTTATCTATAAATCAATATATGGCCAAAAACTGATGATTGTTCAGTGAAATCACTCATTTAAGAAATTCTAGCTCACTTCATTTTCATCCTAAACTTATCACCCAATATTTTCCGAATGAATTCATATGGCCATAAATTTTTGTGTAGAGAAAGAAAAATGTGTGACGAGTTTGTTGGTTCAAATTTCACGTCATTTGAAGGTCGGGAAAAATTTATAGCCAAAAGAATTAAGGATGTTCGAAACAGTCATTTTTTGGTAAGCCTTCATTATTATGATCGTGCATAAGTACGATCATGCAATCCCAGTTGATAGCGCAATGTCACGATCGTGCACTGCAAAATCCTCACCAATGTCACGATTACGCTTATGCACTATCGTGCACTGCCTCATTTTTCTTCAGATTCACGAACTGCAGATTTTTCTTCTCTCCTTCCTCTCTTTTGCTTAATCTACCATTTCTAACTTATGCCTATCATTTTCTCTTCATTTCTACTCCCATTCAGTTCAATTTATTCACAAACAAATAACAATCTATGATTGTTCACAAACATTAAAAACATAACATATCACTCACGTATCTTCATCATGTTCTCTGCACTTTTTCATTTTTCTACATTCTCTTCCTCTCCATCAACACCCTCAGTTCATCTAAAACTTATCATTTTAATACTCTCTATATCACAACCTCACCTAATCCTTTTTTCCTTATCTCTATATTCATTTTGGTTCATCTCTAAACACCTAAAGAAATTCACATATATCAACAGTAAAAACAGAGCATACACAAATCAACTTTTCATGAAGTTTCTGCACTCTTTCTATATACGTTTTCAATCATTTTTCTATCTCAAAAAATCACTTCAACATCTTATGAAAGGTTAATTATCCCCATATGCAGAAACAAGACATTTATATGCACTGTTCATTACTCACGATACGCAAGAAAAATGACCATTAGTCTCACTATTTTGTAATCACCATATTTATTTCATATTCAAACAACTCATAGGAATTTAACATGTTACTTACTTACTAAAACTCCAAGTTCTTCAAAATCATGTGAACCCTAGCTTTCCATGATACACGATAATCAACAGTCAAAGGTTGCAGGGTCTTTAATAAGAAATGAAGAAGACAATGAAACAGTAGTAACAAATGAAAAGTGAAAGCAAGCTTCAACTTGGATGGGTGAGAAAATTCGTGGAAGTGAAGAAGCTTGTGGAAGGTGGAGAAGTCACGAAGAAGAAGGAGAAGTAAGTAAGATTCATACAATTAAATTGTCTTTCAATTCCAATCGTAGGAATAAAGATTAGGCTTGGCAAGTGACAAGTCACGAAGAAGAAGGAGAAGTAAGCAAGATTCATATAATTAAATTGTCTTTCAATTCCAATTGTAGGAATAAAGATTAGGCTTGGCAAGTGACAAGTGTCACTTTCCACATGCCCAATTCCTATGAGCTTAAATTAGGTTCTCTTATTAAACTAGTCCAATCAACTCTAATATCTATTCCAATTGTCTCTCAAATTTCAATGACACTTGTCAATAAATCCCAAAGTTATTATAAAATTTTCCACTGTCATTTAACTCTTATTTCTACTACCATTAATCAATTGTTCTGCCACTTGGCATTTTTTCTAGTCCACAAATACCCTTAATTTTAGAAAATTCTCATATTTCACAAAAATTCTAATTCACTACTTATACACACCAACTCAATTTTTAAGACACATAATCCACAATTCACATTGTAATTACATTAAAACAATCATTTATACCCGAAAAATATCAAATGAGTGCATGAAGAATTCATTGTAATGTGTGTAATAATCAAATTCACGTGTGTGTATGCTAATATTATGCATGAGTATGAAATCCATTTTTTTAATCTCTCATTACTATTTCTCAATTACAGAAATCTAGGGTTCTAACACTTATTATGGAAACGGAATGTCACACCTTTACACTAAACAAATAACTTATCATAATTTTAATAACATTAAATTGAAAAATTGCCTTTGTAATAAACAAAGAACTCATCATAATTCTTTGGTTGATGATGTCATAGTATATTAGGCATCCATTTCCCAATTTCACCAATTTCATTAGCCTAGCTTGTCGTACTTGTTCTATCAGTTAGCTTGTTATGTGTAAGTAGGGCTTTTATTTGGCGAATTTTGGACTTGTCTAATCTTATGTTCAACCATGCACATAATTTATTATTGATTTGTCTAGCTAGAAACAGAAACAGAAAATTATAGCCTCAACCTTGTAAAATTTGTAATTAGGATCACGTGGAACACTCGAACTTGTGAAAGTGTCATCACACCACATGGTGTAGGTACTTAGGAAGCCTAGAGAATCACCAATCACCAGAAAAAACCCTGTTAGGATTAAGGAGTATGCTAAACAACAAATGGTAGAATAAAGGTAAAGAAGGATAATTAGGGCATTCACTTTGGAACTAGAAAGCCGAAGTAAAGAGTTGGGATTTTTAGATCAGAGAAATTGAGAGTTGAACTGCGTGTAGTTGCACGTGCAAACATGTGTGTGAATATCTGGGGTGCAAATAATATAAGCACACGTGCCCACATGCATGCGTGGTGTATATATATCGTGAATCGATAGAGAGCCATGTAAAGAGTTTCTGGTATAGTATTGAAAAGAAGAAGATCGAAATGTGAAGGCATGTGGATTCATAAAAACATAGTCAACTTGTAATAGAAACAGTTCTTCTACTTGCCCCAAGAAATCTCTACTCATACACTTAAAATAACAAGAAAATGAGTTTGATTTTGGTTGGGTCGGTCGTGCTAGGCCCAAGCTCAAACTTAGAACGACACACGGGCCGATCGGCCCGTTTCTCGACATTGACCTAATCCTTACAGATATTTACTATATAAACTCAGTAACTCACCAGGAAAAAGGTACGAGATTATAACCCTAGTTTTCTCTATTCTCAGCGACCAAAACCTCCTCAAAAAGACTAACTTGAGCGTCGGAGGGGTCTTCCGGGAGTCAACCCCCGGCATGCCTTGCTTGTTTTGCAGGTATTCAACAGCCAAAGTCATACAGAATCATGGATCCGAATAGCAACGTCCTGCCTCAGTAAAATCCGACTGAACCAGATTTATAGTTGGATGAGTTCGTATATGACGCCAACTTTTTTTTTTGTATGTTTTATGGCAAGAAGAAAATAGAGCCCGAATCCTCTGTCAAATATTATAGCGTCTTATTCTATTTCATAAAATTTAGTCATTTATTTATGGGAGTTTCGTATGGGTTCCGCGTAAATAAATATGAGACTCGTATAAATAATGACTGAGATTCACGAGACAAAATAAGACAACATGACATTGGATAGAAGACCCCGTCTAAGAAAATAGGGCTTTGGTCCTCTTTTAACATCAGTTGATGCTAGTCTTGCTTATACAGGATGCTAGGAAGGGCCTCTAGGGTCCTTAGAAGGGCTTTTGACGTTGAATTCACCCCTCGTCTCACTCAATTTGACTAAACAAAACACATGCTAAGATCAAACGAGTACACAAGTGAGTGTGCTAATTGTGTCCAAAAGAAGAAAAGTATGGTGGTCTCTTTGCAACATTCACCCACAAAACCGAATTATTTGTACGAAGACAAACTTGATAGGACCACCACCCACTTGACGACAACATCAACTATTAGAAACCAAATTAACCAAATCAAGATTATCAAAGTTGGGGAACCCTTGTCGTAACCAGAATCCAAAAAATGGAAGGAACATGGTAATGCTAATGAATCAAATTCTATTATCTAAAATAAAATCAACTTACTCATCTTTCATGTTTATATGAAGTAGGTCCTTCATATAAGTGCATTGATTCAAATTTAGCAGTCTTTATCATCCTCTGTATATTAAAAAACAAAAGAAGATGGATAGTGGTATTACTGGACCGAAGGATAGGTGTCCAAAATGGACGTGTACCTGGTTTGGTTAAGACTTAATTAAAGGGTACACAGTGCCTCGCTGTATAGCACGTGAAGACGTTGTGGCTCATTTTTTCTCTATCTTACCTCTTCCTTGCATGCATCAACAACCGTAACCCACACCAACTGGCATTTTTTGATACATTCTCCCAGAGTCCCTGAATGGGTTTGATAGTGAGGACAAATTCTGGCCTGTCTTGGCTTTGCTTTTGGTTTTTTCCCCAAGCCTATTCCTTTGCTCGCCTACTTGCCACTTGTTAGCTTTTTGGCTTAAGGAACAGAACTAGAGACACACAACCCCACTGTGTCTATTATTACCTTTTTTATCTATCTCTCTGTCTTACTCGAATCTTCCCCCTTCATAAAGAGGAGCGGGCTCATCAAAGAAAAAAAGGTCCCATTTGTGATTTCATTGAGAATATAGAGCACAAAAAAGATGGATGTTTTTGCCTCTGAATGCAGTAGTGATTGTGAGTCCGGTTGGACCCTTTACTTGGAACAATCTTTGCTTTCTCAAGATAAGCCCAATAAGTTTGTAGAAGCAAGAAGTGGTTTTTGTGGTAGAGGGAAGAATGTTCAAGTAGTGGAAGACGAAGATGAGGACTTGTCAATGGTGTCTGATGCATCTTCTGGTCCGCCGCATTTTCCAGAAGATGAAGGCTATTTCAACTACAACAATGTGCATTTCTATCCTGCAGTGAAGGATAATGCCACGACTCCATTGGCTCAAAATTGTAGCAGAAGGCAAAAACAGAATAAAGAGCACAGACGTCGCGAGGTTAATGAAGAGCTGCCTTCTTGTCTCGATGATACAGCTAGCTCTCCTGCGTTCAACTTCTCTAAGGTTCGTCTTTGTAATTGTAAATACGAGTGCACAATACTTTCATATAACATTTTTTGCTATATTCATTTCTGTAATAATAGTTCACAGAGCTGATAATTTTTCTCGGTGGGTTGTGCTTGACATGTTGGTGTTTCCAGCGTAATTTTGCTTATAACAGCAACCAAACTTCAACGGAGAGTGTCTTGGATTGTTCACAGGGTTTCTCAGCTACTCATTTTCAGGTACTTGCCGTAACGTTGTGAAAATCGTTCCTATGTGATGGTCACGTCTTGTTTTGATAATCCTGTTGAGCAATGTTTCAGGGGACATCTGCATACCAAGATCATCACTTCGGTTTCGTACACCCTGCTCCATCTGAAAACCAGTTTCAGAATAACCAGTTGAGTACAGGTTTAGCACATGATTGCTATTGGAATTCCATTTTCACCACATCTTATTTCCTTGACAAATTTACATGAACCTGGTTGGATTCTTTTCAGCTGGTTTTGAGTGAAGAGATGAGATAAGGTCAAAAAGCATTCCTTGCTGCCGGAGCAGAGTGTTGGTGGTGAAGTTGCTATAGAACTTAGAAGAGATGGTAGTGTGAAGGGCATCAAAGAAATGGATCTCAAAAGGATCGAAAAATTTCTTTTGTTATTTTAATTAATTTATTTTTCTTGTTTTTGTTCTTTTGTTATTTTAATTAATTTATTTTTCTTGTTTTTGTCATGTCAATGAAATGGGAAACAACCTGAGAGAAAAAGACGAAAATAAATTTCATGTCCTCAGAATTTAATTCCATTGTTCACGAATAGTAGGTACAGATTGGCTGTGTCTTTTAGACAGCCACTGTGCAGTTGTGCTCACTGCTCAGTCCTTGTACATTGATGGAGCTCCATGCTCTCTCTTTTATATCACCACTGGCCATTTTATCTCCTAAAATTTATTAACTGACCAGAACACATTTAAATGTTGTAGCATTCCCTAAACAAAGGCCTTCCAGCTGCATTAACTAAACTTATTTCTTTCCCGACATTAGGACTCGTAATGCTCCTGAAAGATGAATGATTTATATAACATGCCTATTAACTAAATCCTTCCATTATAGGGAAACAAAACTTGTGATCCATCCATGAAGTTTTCAGGTTTTGTTATACGATTCGTGATCATTTTCGTTTCTTGTATTATGTTTATACCAACTTCTGTAAGTTCAACATAAGCGATCGTGAACTCTAGTCACTGGTCTGAAGAGTTAAAGCTATACATGTTGCCGATTCCAAATAAAAGTCTAAAACCTCCCAACTACTCTAAAACATAAATTCAAGAAATGAGGCACTTGTCATTATAAGCCAAGAGTTTTCATTAGCGAGAAATCATGACACGTATCTCATGGTGGAAAACTGGCCACCATTGACTACTGCAAATTTGATATCCAAATAATGACCACCGTCGAGATACCTTCTGATAATTGTGTAAAAATACACGAACTTGGTCCATTTTCAACGAAACAGGACAAAAGAGTACCATATATGCACCTAACTCCAGCGGCTATCCTGTTTATCAGATACTATCCAAAATAGACAAAAATAAAAGTGAATTTACGTGGGATTCTGCAAATTCACAAAAAAGGAGACCAAGTCTTGGGAGTAATTAATACAAGCCTTTCATGTCCAAAGTGTCTACACAATGCTCCATCCCTCTTAACATATACTTGCTGCTGCTACTTCTCTCAGACCAAAAAGAAAAGATTAGTTGAATATGGAGTTATGGGTTTGAAAAAAATGAGACTTGAAGATGGAAAGTGTAATGGATTGATGTGAATTGAGAGATGAGAAAGGAAATGACTAAGTTGACGTTGGAATATTTGATATGCATCTCCATGACCCTTTTTTAAACCCTGGAGATCCTGCCTGAGATCTTCCTGACCTAATGGAGGCATGCCCCATTTTGTTTCTTGTATGCTCTTTATCTCATTTGGAAGGATCTAATTTTAAAAAAGGACTTCATAATTTATGAAATGTCTATTTTTGGCTTTCTCTAACCCCTGTCTGCTTTGCAGCTGTCATTGGAGTTGATGTCATTCGCAATTATATGTCCTCCCCCTTCATTTCTTTATTCATTTTATATCTACCACACACATCAAGTCAGATCCTAATGACATTATTATATATATGATTTGGTCTCAATTAGAAACGTTGAATAAGAAAAAGAAGAAGCTCACTTTTGGAACTTAGGATATGTCAAGAGCTACACCCACGTGTTAGACATGTATATTTTACTTATAATTAGTTAGGTTTAGTGATGAGACTCCTAAACCAAAGATGAAGCCAAAGATAAAATATAAACAAACGTTTATAATTTGTCACACAGACATACACACACATAATGTATAAATACTGCTTGGAGTCCATCAAATTGGATAAGGATGCAAGTGAGTATGGGAGGAAACATCCACTGCCCTTCCAACCACCATCAGAACCAAAACCTTCAATCCCATATATGATAATAGTAAAAGTATGACATTTTCTCTGCTCCTGATTTCAATGCCGTTTTAACTGCGACTGTTCCCGTTTCTCATGACAATGGTCTACTTGTTCCTTTATCATCCCTGCCATGCATATGTAGAGCTGCATGTGTTGTGAATCAGCGGGTATGTACACTGTTATTGATCCAAGAAAAACTATGATAAAATAAGCAAACACAAAGAATATGGCAATGTTCCAACTATCACTATCAAGGTTTGTGTTATCTGTTCTTCAATATTACTGAGGTCGTGTCTTCAATCTAATCAAAGTAGTTGCCTAATTGCCTGTGCTTTTAGCTGGAGAGCAAAAGTAGGACTTTAGAGTCCTAAATGCAATAAAGATATAAAAAAGAAGCCCAAAAAAAAGGGAAGAAAGAAGAAAGATTCATTGCATTTGTGCCAAGTGGTACGACATGATTCTTCAGATACGTGCTGGAGTTTCAAATATCTCCAACTGCTAAAGTGACCTAAACTTGTGAGTTGTCCAATAATTTGTTAAAATATATAGTTATTAAAATTTTCAACAGGAAAAAAGGAGCAGGATTGAATAAGCATGTGATTAGACATGACCTTATCTTGGGCATCATAAAACAGAGCACTATCTTCAAAATAGGACAAGCAATAATTATATTCATGCATCATCTTGATAGGTATTGCAATAAGTAAAATGGTTCATTTTCCTCCAAAATTGGTCATGTTCTGCATTTAATCTTGATTCTAGTAGAATCCTAAGCTTGCCAAAAAAAGGGAAATTTGTATATCAATCAAGATTTGAGTTTAGTAGTTGAGAAAGACTTTCATACTTAAGAGGGAAAATGATAGACCTTTTATGTGGTGAAGTTTCAAGGCTCACTGGTAAAGTTCTTTAACATAATGCTATACTTCCTTCAAACACAAAGCTATTCCAAATTTTCAATGCCATCAATATGTAGATAAGCTACTTTAAACTTTATATTTATTTACTTTTAGTTAGGGGAATTGGGATATATGTCAAGAACCTCACGCATTCATCCATAAGAATTTGCCAAGTTCAGAATTTGGGAAGTTGTCCTTTATCGAAAGGCCAAAATAAGTTGCAAAAAGAAAGATCTGCACAAACCAACGAGTCTTAGGACCATCTGAAGTGTAAATATAAATAAATAGCCAACCTTTTTACTAGAATGGTCCATGCCTTAGATTAGTACATTCTACAATTGCCCTCTCTATGAATGTAGCATTCAGAAACATAGTTAATGGATGCAATTTTTTAATGTTATTTTTGTTGTGAGTCTAGCCCATTTTATGAACGCTTATTTATTTAATTCCACTAAATCTGAACTATAAAAGTGTTAGTTGTTTTCGTAGATTTAAAGGAATGAAGTTGTAGGTGACCATTTGCAGTATAAAATCTTATCCTTTAAGATTTAAAGATAAGTTTGAGAGATAGAAGTTGCTTAGAGTCTAAATAACTTTCATTAACTACAATTTTATTAAAATTTAATTTCTAAAATTTGTTTAGGAGTGTGTGTGTATATATATATATATATATAAAAGATATATAATATCCTTAATTCAAGAGGGTTTTAGCATAAGTTTTTTGAGAGAGCTTTAGAGAAAGCTCTAAAGAACTAGATTAGTTGTAGTTATCTTGTGTGATGTTCTTGAGTGAAAGAGTTTGAAACCTTTATCATTTGTATCCTGATATTTGATTTAGTGGATTTTATTATCGGTTTGTCCCGTGACTTTTATCTCTAAACTGGAGGGTTTTTCAGGCTAAAATCTTATGCTTGTAATTTTTTATTCTTCTTTATTGTGTGAATAGTTTATTATTAATTGAGTAATCTCAGAGTTATCGTTATTGCTTGGAGTCCAAACAAATGGTATCAAAGCCTAACAAGTGGTATAAGAGTCCAACAAATGGTATCAGAGCCTTAGATATGGAAAATGACATTAACTTTATGATGAAGTTGATGTCAACCAAATACTCAATATGGAGACTATTGATGGAAGATCTCATGTAGTGCCAGGATCTTTATGGTCCAATCGATGTGGACAAAAGTGTAAAAGACTGTGACCCATCTAAACCAAAGAAGATGACATATAAAGAGTGAGAGAAGATAAAATGGAAGACATTGAGAACTATTAGACAATAGATTAATATCAGTATCTTCAATCTTGTATCCCAAGAGACGAATTCTTTCGAGTTGTGGAAGAAGTTAGAGGATCTCTATAAGAGGAAGATCGGTTACCACAAGGCCTCCATAATTAAAAGTCTTGTAAACCTAAAGTTTAAGGTTAGAAAATCAATGTTGGTGCTTCCCAACAATTTTGAAGATATCATCAATAAGTTGACTACTATGAAAATTGTCCTTGATGATGAATTCAAATCATGTCCTTATTAAGTTCTTTGCAGGATAGTTGAGAAACTTTGGTTGTAACTATCATCAATTTCACTATAGATGGTGTGCTTTTTTTAGACATAATCAAAGAGATCATGTTCAACGAAGAGATTAAGAGAAAGGAGATCAGTGTTGACAACGTGCAGGCTCTTGTGGTAGAAAATAGAGGAAGAAGCAAGAATAGACGTTCCAAAGTGTAAGGTAAGTTGAAGAATAGGTCGAAGTCGAGAGATGACAAGGAGACCAAATTGTAACTCCTACAACAAACCTGGTCATATAAAAAAGTTCTGCTATAAGTGAAAAAGAGACTAGAAAAGCAAGACAAATAGAAGGTTGGAGATGACAACAACATTACAGCAACGACATCAAGTACAGATGATGAAATGTTGTTGATTTATGCAACCAATGAGTATCTCCATATTATTCACTTAGATTCATAGTAGCTTGTTGATTCAACATCTTATCATTATGTTCCAAGAAGAAAGTACTTTACCAACTATAGGAGAGGTGATTTTGGAAGTGTGAAGATGAAAAATCAAAGGTTCGTTAGCGTCATCAGTATGGGAGACACTCGACTTCAAATTGACGTTGGGTGCATGTTTACCTTTGTAAGTGTAAGTCGACTTGTACACTTGTGTAACTCGACTTACACATGTCCAATACCTATAAGTCGACTTGTACATTGGGTAACTCGACTTATGCAAGGACGGTACTGTCAGAAAGTGCCCTAAAGGCAATCCCCTTTAGCGCGTTTTATTCAAAGTCGTGTGCGGACTTTATGAATAAATAAAGAAAGGCATATTTCATTAATTTGATATTCATTGTTATGAATTGATGTTGATCTTTAATCGAATTAATGAA
>JANKOE010000205.1:64546097-64561799 GCA_026284465.1 Erythroxylum citrifolium | reverse complement strand
CAATATATATACAAATTAATATATTGTGAATTAATAATATAACGTTAGTAAAAAAACTCATTGTTATAACAACAACACTATAATAATAAAATAAAAAAAATATATTACACTTTTACCGACGGAAACGTTTCCGTCGGTACAAGTTGTAGTATATACCTTCCCTTCAGCGACCGAATACATGACCGTCGCTACATTTCTCCGACCGACTTGCTTTGGCGAATTTCCGTCGTTATATTAATGCCGACCGAACTTTACGGTCGTAAATACCGTCTCTAAATACCGACCGAATATTTCGGTCGCTAATTTTACCTTCGGGTGAATTACCGACCAAAAAAATTGGCACCATATTCCGTCGGTATTTAATTTTACCTACGGAAATCTTCATTTTACCGACGGTAATTTCGGTCGGTGAATAGCTATTTTCTTGTAGTGTAGAGAAAACTGATGGACTTTGTTTAGAAGAAATGTCAAGAAAATCTCTGGCTTGGGGACCATAACTCTTTTTATAGTCAGGTTTAATTTACGGTCCATTATGGGTCCATTAACTATAATGACTCGTAATGAGCTTCTACACATCAGGTTCATACTAATAGTTAATTAATATTTTTGTAGGTCCAATTAATTTACTAAAATTAAATCATATTTTATCAGACCTATAAATGAGATATAAATCTACGTACATATATTTATATATACTAGGCCATAAAATTCTAGCATCTGTGGCTAAGAAGTTGAAGTCGGGAAAATGCAAGTGTAGTGGGTAGGAGAATAGCAATATTGTAGTTTGTGGACGACTTGTGAAACGCTATTGTTTGTAAAGGACATGTGTCATGGAATGATTGTAAAGTAGCCAACAGATAAGGAAGTCATTGGAATAACCTTTGAAAGCCTAAGAGAAAGGGATGAACGAATGAAATAACGAATTTAAGATTCAATCTCTATTCTCTCTTTACCTCTTAGACTAATTCTATTCTCTTTCGTTATTACTCGAAACTTGTTTTCCAATCCCTAAATCCGCAAATCAATTTACTAAAGAAACTACATGTATCAAACGGATTCCTACTAACGATGTCGATTGATATCGTAGAGACCTGTTATCTTTCGTGCCTCATGTCGCTTATAGCTATGTTTGGATTCGTTCTAGGATTTTACAAAATAATACCAGAAGTTGCTTCGCTTTTAGCACTATGACGTTAAAGTCAGTTTTTAGTCGGAGTAAGGAAAAACGAAACCGGGCTTAGATTGTTTCCTGTATCCTTTTCATCGTTCGCCTCCCTTTTTATTCCAACTTAAGAATGTGCGGAAAATGAAACTGTTGAAGCATATTTTCATGTATTCAGAGTAAACATACTTTAGTGATGGTGGTGTGACATCAAAGTGCAGGCCTGTTATAAAGAACTCAGATTGATGGACATAAATGATTAGATAACTCAAATTGACGAACATTAAATGATATTAACATCTTTGTCAATATGAAAGGATGGTTCTAAGTCATTTGAATAAAGAGATTTATCATTGATACGTAAAGAAAAGAAGAAACGCAAAAAGTGATTGAATTGATCATAATAAAATCCTTGTATCAGAATGTGTGGCTTATTTACTCTAGGTATCATGTTACATCATTGTCGCCACCAATAGTTGGAAAGTGAAAGCCCCAGTGTGTTGTAGCTGAATTAGGACTTGAAGATTGCAGATGGCTCAATCCAATTAAATTACACTCATAGTCTCAAGGTTATATCGACTTCAAGCTGACATACACTTTGGTCTAGTTATTCAATCGGTGAAACGTGCTTTAGGTTTCTAGTAAATCTAGGAGTTAGTTCCTAGTTTTTAGGAATGTTATTTTCTTGTTTTTGAGTTGTTGATTATGCTATTAGTGGTTTAGATTATGTCATATTTCTATGATCATGGGTTAGTGATCTGTTAGTGCGTTGTTACTGCCTATCTATAAATGTAAGATTTGCATTTCAATGAATTTAAGTCAATTCTGCTTCCAATTTAAGAGTATACTTGCAACTTTCATTTCTTTTTCTCCTACGTTATTTTCTACAATTGGTATCATAACTCTCATCTTAAGGGATCTGTGTGGCTACTTATGGAGTTTGAATCTGGTTTTTCTATTGTTGCTCCACATTATCTTTGATGGAGAGAACTACATGATGTGGGCAGTTCGTATGGAGGCATACTTGGTTAGAGGCTTTGGACCTATGGAAAGCAGTGGAGGAGGACTATGAGGTTCTTGCACTTCCAGCCAATCCCCCCATGGCTCAGATCAGGACACATAAGGAGAAGAAGACAAGAAAATATAAGGTAAAGGCTTGCTTGTTTGCTACAGTATCATCTCCTATCGTCACTCGTCTTATGTCTCTTAAATCAGCAAAAGAGATATGGAATTTTCTCAAGGCTAAGTATGAAGGAGATGATAGGATTCATAGGATGCAAGCACGAAATTTGGTGTGTGACTTTGAATTACAGAAGATGAAAAGGAGAGATACCACCAAGGAGTACACTAGCAGGCTACTTAACATAACAAGTAAGGTCAGTCTACTCGGCTCAACTCTGCCAAAGTCAAGGATTGTTGAAAAAATCCCTGTTACAGTACCTGAAAGGTTTAAAGCAACAATTGCATCCTTAGAAAATACTATGGATATGTCAAAGATTTTTTTGACAGAATTGTTAAGTGCTTTACAAGCGCAGGAGCAAAGAAGATCCATAGGGATCGAAGAAGATATTGAAGGTGCATTGCTAGTCAAGCACTAAGAAGGTGTTGACAACAACAAAAAAGAGAAAGAAAAGAAATTTCAAGGCCAAACAAACAAGGGAAAGTCTAGTAACAAGAAATCTTTTCCTCTATATCAGCAATGTGGAGGAAAATCACATCCTCATTTCAAGTGTTGGAGAAGAGTTGATGCTAAGTGCTCAAAATGCAATCAAATGGGGCATGAGGCGGTCATTTGCAATAACAAAGATCAGCAGCATGATGAAGCAAAAGTTGCTAAGCAAGAGGAGGAAGATCAACTGTTTGTTGCTGCATATTTTTCCGGTTCAGAGTCAAGTGAAGCATGGTTCACTGGCAGTGGTTGTACTAACCATATGTCATATGACAAAGGCCTATTCAGAAACTTGAGGAGCATCAACATCTCCAAAGTCAAAATTGACAATGATGATGGTCGGGCCGACCGTGCCAGGCCCGGACCCATTCGAGACAACCCCCGGGTTGATTGGTACATCCTCTATACAACAGGCCCCGAGCCCAACAAGTACGACGGGCTCCAGCCCGATCCACACTCTCCATAGCCCGCCAGCGTGAGCAGTCCGTTCCCACCAGTAAACAACTTCCCTTGCAGGAATGGAGATCGGGGAGATCGACGTGATCCACGATCTCCATGATCAACGTGATCTGCGGGATCTACGGGATTAACCTAATCCTAACGTTCATCTCATATATAAGGGATAATATCATCGTGATAACGGTACGTAACCATAAACCTAGTTCTTGAGTTCTTGCGGCAACCCTACCTTCACCAAAAAAGACTAACTTGATCGTCGGAGGGGCTAATCGGAACATCACCCCCGACGGGCCTTTCTCTTATTTTGCAGGTATTGGGATATCAAGTTCATCGCAAACGGACAACACATGGATCTAAACGGCAACGCTCCTTTCAGTCAGAATCCGGCTGAACCAGATGATTATATCATTGTGAAAGGAAAGGGCACTGTTGCAATCTCAAGTCGCTCAGGTACAAAAATCATTCCTAATGTGTTATAAGTTCCAGAAATTAATCAAAATCTACTCAGTGTTGGTTAGTTAGTGGAAGAAGGTTATAAAATAATGTTTGAGGATAAGAGTTGTTTAATCTAAGATGCTGGAGGTCATGATTTGTTTAGGTCAAAATAAAGGGTAAGAGCTTTGCCTTAAATCCAATGGAGCAGGAGCAGATTGCTTTTCCAGTTAAAGAAAATCCTAAAAGGCTTGGGCACTATCATCATCATGGATTGCTACAAATGAAGTCCAAAATGATGGTTGAAGGGTTGCCAGATCTTGATTCTGAAATTTCAAAATGTGAATCATGTTAGTATGGCAAGCTAGGGAGAAAGTCATTCCCTCAAGCCACCTGGAGACCTTTAAAGAAGCTACAGCTAATTCCTACTGACATAGTAGGACCACAAAAAACACCTTCCTTAAATGGTAATTTCTACTATGTTATATTTATTGATGATTTCACACGCATGCGTTGGATATATTTTCTAAAACATAAGTTAAAGGTTGTTTAAGTGTTTTAAAGCAAAGGCAGAAAATGAAAGTGGCTACAAAATTTAGACTCTTAGGTCTAATAATGGAGGGAATACACCTCTAAAGCCTCCTATCAGTTACTTGTTGAGGCAGGCATCCGACATCAGTTAAATGCTCTATAGTCTCTACATCAGAATGGAGTAAGTGAGAGAAGGAACATATTTATTATGGAGATGGCATGAAGTCTGCTCCATGACAAGAATCTGCCACAGAAGGTTTGGGTAAAAGCATAAAATATTGTAGTTTTCTTACAAAATAGATTATTCATAATAGCACTGCAAGATCAAACTCCATTTGAGACATGGTATAGTTACAAACCATCTCTCAGCTTTCTTAAAGTGTTTGGATGTCTGTGTTTTACTTATGTTCCACAGATAAAGAGAGATAAACTTGATAAGAAGGTGTTGCTAGGAATTTTTATAGGCTATAGAACTTTTTCAAAACCCTATAAAATATACCAGCCTCAAATTGGAAAGATTATTATAAGCAGAGATGTGCATTTTGTGGAGGAGAAAGAATGGTGTTGGCATGGTCAGAAGAGTTCGGCTTTATTGAGAGAGCCACAATTTGAGCTCCTTCAAGATGAACTTGTGGATGATGTTCCTTTTAGAAAGACTAGATCACTTGATGATGTTTACCAGAGGTGCAATATTGCCTTATGTGAACCTGTAGGCTATGTTGAAGCCAATTTAGACTAGAATTGGATAGTTACAGTGCAGGAGGAGCTCTCTATGATCGAGAAAAACAACATTTAGGAGCTGGTGTATAGACCTCAAAATAGAAATATTATAAGGGTCAAGTGGGTTTTTAGAACAAAGTTGAATGCTGATAGATCTATCAACAAGTACAAGGCCAGACCCGTAGTAAAAGGGTATGCTCAAACTCTTTGTGTGGACTACATAGACACGTGTGCACCAGCTGCAAGACTTGATACCATCAGACTTCTCTTAGTTATTGCAATGTAGAACAACTGGAAGATTTTTCAACTTGATGTTAAGTTTCCATTCTTGAATGGTTTTCTACAGAAGGAGATTTATGTAGAGTAGCCTGAAGGATATGCAAAGAATGTGGAAGAGGATAAAGTTTATCTCCTTAAAAAGGAACTTTATAGCCTGAAGTAGGCTCCAAGAGCCTGGTACAACAGAATAGATAAACACTTGCTGAATCAACTTTGTACATCAAGAAGAAAGGAGCTTATATTCTTATTGTCTCTCTTTATATGGATGATTTACTGGTGACAAGGAATAACATAAAACTTGTGGAAAAGTTCAAACAAGAATTGATTGAATTTTTTGAAATAACTGATCTTGGACTTATGACTTTCTTTATTGGAATGGAAATCAGACAAGAAGAACATGAAATCTTTATATGTCAGCAGAAATATACCAAAGAGATTATGACAAAAAAATCAAGCTTAAAGACCGGAAAGAAATGAGTACTCCTATGAATCAAAAGGAGAAACTCAGCAAGGAACAAAGAGCTACCAAATTTAATGAATCCTACTTCAGAAGCATGATTTGTTGTCTGTTATATGCAACTAGACCTGATATCTTAAACGTTGTCTATGTTTTATCTCATTTTATGCATTGTCCCAAGTGAAAATCATCTCAAGGCTGCCAAAAGAGTGTTCAGATATGTCAAAGGAACTTATGATTATGGTGTTAAGTTCACAAGTAGCAAGGTCTTCAAGCTAGTTGGATTTTTAGACAGTGACTGGGGTAGTTGCATTGATGACATGAAGAGCACATCACATTATTATTTTACACTTGGTTCAGGATTTTTCTCTTAAAGTTCAAAGAAGCAAGACTTTGTTGCTCAATCCATTGCTGAGGCAGAGTTTATTGCTGTAACTATAGCTGTCAATCAAGCTTTATGGATGAGGAAAATTTTATTTGATTTGAAATTAGAGTAGAAAGAAGGCACAAAGATCAAAGTAAATAATCAAGCTACCATTGCCATTTCAAACAATCCATTGTTCCATAGCAAAACCAAGCACTTCAACATTAAGTTGTTCTTTTTAAGGGATGTTCAAAAAGATGGTGAAGTTGTTTTGGTTCATTGCAAAACTAAAGATCAAATTACGGATGTTTTTACCAAGCCTTTACTTGTAAGCAAGTTTGATAAGCTGCGAGCAAGACTTGGAGTTTGCAAGTCTTAAAGCAAGGAGGAGTGTTGAAAGGTGTTTTAGGTTTCTAGTAAAACTAGGAGTTAGTTCCTATTTTTAGGACCGTTATTTTCTTGTTTTTAAGTTGTTGATTATGTTGTTAGTGGTTTAGATTATGTCATACTTCTAAGATCATGGGGTAGTGATCTATTAGTGGTTTGTTACTGCCTATTTATAAATGTAAGATTTGCATTTCAATGAATTCAAGTATGTGCTCCCAGATTAAAAATATACTTGCAACTTTCATTTCTTTTTCTCTTATGTTTTTTTTTCATGAATTGGAGAGAAAAACACTACATATTACATTGTAAGTCTAAGGCGACAAACCCCTGATATATCTTCTAATAGGATTGAAAGGCATCCCCTGGGTGGGATCTCAAAAATAGTGACCCCTATATCGAACTGGTCTGCATAGTTAGCGAGTTAGTCAACACACTGATTACCTTCCTTATAGATATGTCGAGTTACAATAACCCAGTTACGGTTAAACAATTCATTGATGCCCATAACTAACCGATTAAGAAACATAGCGCGCTTATCCGGGGATGAAAGTAGATTAGTCACTGCCCTCGAATCCACCTCCACTTCTATATGACGGCAACTTAGGTTCCAAGCTAGCTTAAGGCCTAAGAAGACTCCCCAAAGTTCCGCGGATAATGTGGAGTACCAACCAATGTTTTGTACAAAGCCTCCAAGCCAAATGCCTGAACTATCACAAATCAGTCCACCTACTGTGGCCGAAGAGAGTGAACTTTAGCTGGCTCCATCATATTTAATCTCACCCAACCCTGAGGAGGTTTGCTCCAGCCTATAAGCTGTTCCCTTCGAGTGCGGTTGACCATATTAGCTCTTTGTTGCCAGATTGACGCCTTGTGAATCTGATAAACATATTCTAAAAACCAGTACGTCATGCCAAAGATAATAGACCAATCTCAGCCATATACAAGTCGGTGTGTGTGTAGATTCCTTATGAGCCACTCCTTTGCCGACAGGGTGAAAAACTCCACCGAAACTACTTGTGGAGGGAACCAATTCCATAAATTGTGGGCTTTGGGGTAGTCACACACTACATGGAGTGAGGATTCTTCTAGGTGGCAATGGTAACATACAACATCCGAAGTTAATTGTTTGTGGAAACATTGTTGATTAGTGAGTAATCGATTATGAGATAGGAGCCAAAGAAATGCTCGGATTCATTGCGAGCCCTGCCACTGCCATAGTGTCTTCCAGAATGCATTGACCGAAACGTCTTCATGAGCCATTATCATGGAATATATAGATGCAGTCATGAATTGTCTAGTATTTGATCTTCCCCAAATTAGTTTATCCGACCCTAAGTAGTGCTTCGGCGGAAGAATACTCGCTATAGACATGCAGATTGAAGAAGGGAGCATGTGTTGGAATGCTTCCTAATTCCAGTTACCCACAGCATCGACAAAGTGTTGAACCCAGTGATCAATAATTTCTGAAGGAATAGGAGCCACTGCATGAGAGATAAGAGGTTCCCATTCCTTAACCCAGGGATCGAGCCAGAATCGAGTCCTAAAGCCGTCACAAATCATCCATCTCATACCTTACAGTACGTGGTACCAAGTAGCTTTAATACTCTTCCAAATCATCGACCTACCTGTTGCATCAAAGGAAGAGGAAAAATTGTTAGCATCAAAATTATACTTAGTCGAGAGAATTTGAACCCATAACGGATTAGGCTTAGAAACCATTGACCATCCTCGCTTGGATAGTAGGGCATCATTGGTTTCCCTAATTTTGCGAATGCCGAGGCCCCCCATCTTTTTGGGTTGACACACTTTCTCCCAATTAACCAAGCTTATCTTCTTGATGTCTGGTGTTGCGCCCCACAAGAACTGGCGCATTAATTTCTCTAACTCATCAGAAAGCCTACACGGCAAGTGGACCGTCTATATAATGTAAATGGGGAGCATTGCGATGACTGATTGCGTCAACGTTATACTACTGGCGAGTGACAAAAGATTCGTTGTCAGAGTCGTTGTTGAACCCTATCAAGAATATGATGGTAGGTTCGTTTACTAACTCTCTCGTGCAATAGAGGCACACCAAGATATCGTCCTAAATCATTCGTCGATTTGAAACCCAAGGCCCTGCTTAGATAATGCGCCTTCGTGTAAGGTATATCCCTAGAGTAAAAATATCGAGATTTGTTTTGATTGACCCTTTAGCCGGAAGCTGTGCAGAAAGTATTTAACGTATCTCTAATCTCATTCACCTGATCTAAGGAAGCTAGTAGGTCCTCTTTTGGTTAATTTAATCGACTTCCATCTTCCTTTAGAGACTGAATTGGTAATCAAGTGGCTCAATCTTTCCATACATAGTACGAAAAGATAGGGTGATAGTGGGTCTTTCCTACGTTATTTTCTACATCAATGAAGTTAGTGACTCTCAAACAGTGACGAAGTCAAGAATTTAAAATAGGAGGGCCCAAATATTTAAGATTTTAAATCTTGGGGGGCCTAGTGTACCACTAAGCTTTAAATAACTCTATCCTTATATATATATATATATTAATTAAAAATTAAAATATTTAATTTTTATAAATTTTGAGGGGCCAGTGGTCGTCTGTGCTCTCAAAGAACGTTTAAACTTCATTCCTTTGTTACTTTACATCAAATACATTTTTTTTGGATAAGGAGACAATTTATAGTTTTTTTTTTAATGGACACTAAATAAACCTCGATTATACTACCATTAAAATAGGTTATAACTGATTTTACCGGTAATCACCTACATCATTATATAAGCTTTTAGATCATAACCCCGAAAGAATACAATTTTCTTGAACCTTAAAAAGAAGAATGCATATTTGTAACCATAACATCGTCCAAGTTCCTTTATCAACTGCATAAATATTCAAACAGTCTCATCAAAGTAATGAACAATGGAAGAAGGATTCCAGGTCCTTGTTTATACAATAAAGGACTTGCAAACATGGGCAAGATGTAGTGAGATAGAATCACATAGCTTGGTGCTAATAATACATTAATTCTAAGGATTGCATGTGTTCGTGTCAGAGAAGTTGAGAAAAGGAGCAATGGGCAGAAAAGGAACAGTGAAGAAAAGATGTAATTTGCATATGAGAGAGCTTGGCAATATGATTGATAACAAAAGAGAAACCATCGCTATGTTCTTGAGGATATAATAATCTGCTTTTATCTATTATTCTTTAGCCAATCTCTAATACCCTTTTCTGATTCAGTTAGATCCTGCTCCTTCTTCCCTTTCAAAGCTCCCTCCACATAGTCAAAGTAATCCTTGTAGTTCCGCTTGTAATAGCTATCCAATCTCTGAAAACAACAAAAACATCAACTGTTAATTGGGGAAGCCGAATCATTGGTGGGCAGTGATGTTCCAAAACACAGCCATTTCACACCATACTGTATGTCATACCTCCTTGTCATTTTTGGCCCTGTTTTCCTCTGATTTCTTCAGATATTCTGATGACCGAAAAATAATGTTTAGTCTGTCATGAATTGGGAACTAAACACAAGTGTGTATCATACTAGCATGAGCAAAACTAAAAATGGCAACTTCCAACAGCGCCATCAACTACTACTGTGATTTTAAGAGCAATCAGAACAAGAAAAAATGGACTGTTACTTTTGAGAAGCTCAGTCTTGGAGTCACTGGCCGGATAAGCACCAACCATAGCAGCTAGGAGAATACCTCTTCTTCCAATTTCTGTGGCAGTTGTTGAAGAAGCTGCAGAGGGTCTATTGCCTTCTCTTCCATGAACTGCATGAACGTTGGACGAAGTATACTTGTTCACTGTAACAGTCAGTGCCATCAATACACTTTGAGATATCGAACTCATCTGTTACCATTAGTCACACAGTACACAGCTACTCTCTCGTTCTCTTACAACCACAGCCACTGGTCTCTTCAGGTTTGTGGATAATGGAGTTTTGCGGGCCTATCCTCTTTTCACTTATGTCCAAGTATCCTTTTCTAGCGTCAGAGACGTTCCCGCAAATATCATATAATATGGACCTTTTTCCATAGCCAGGTCTTGCAATGTAAACAAGTTCATGTTAATTCTCAATCACATCAAAAGCATGGTCTTGCAACTGAGGCAACTAGTTTATAAATACATGTAAAGCGCTAAAGCTATAGAGTAAAAAGAAAGTTAAGTTTTACTGACATTGTTATTAAGTCTGACCAATACTGATTTTCGTACACTAGTGACATACTTAGCAAGCTAATTTATCATCAACTTCAGACGTTGAGAAGATTCCGACTCTCACGGGCTGTTTGGTTCATTGCAATAGTTATTCCATACCTAAAATATTCCTAACACGTTATTAAATCTGTGTATGGTTAGAAATAAAGGCAGAATAACTAATCTTCGACGTATGAAACATAAGCCTCCCTCCCGAAACTTCTTCCACTTCTTCAAATACGTGATTCTCTTTTCCAGTTCGTGATTCCAGCGTTGTATCAGTTCGTGATTCTAGGTAAGTTATTTGTATTCTTTCGATTGGGTGATGGGTTTTGATTGGGTGAGGGGTATTTTTTTTCATCTGGGTATTTCCAATGCGGCGACGAATTTCATCTGGGTATTTTTTTCGCACTAATTCTAGTTTCTGTTCCTCTTCTTTTACTTTTATGCACTTCCATACACAATGTCCTGAAATGCTGGTCACTTCCTTTCTTGCATTTTGAGTTCAGCATCATGCGTTTACTTTTGAGATAATCATTGGCAGCCTTTGTAAGTTTTCTTTTCTTTCTTTTCTTGAGAAACTACTAATATCACTTCTGTTACGCTTGTTGAGCAGTCACCTGATATTGGAATCTCTGAAAGTGGAGTGGGTTGGATAATTTTTGTTGTATGCGTCCTGAACCTCTTTTGATTTCTTCATTTGGACTGGTGAGGTAAAACCTAATCAATCAATCCCTCATTTTACTTGTTATTGGATCTTGTGTTAGATCCGCTATAGCTCCCTACAGATTTTGCTACTTTGAACGCATTATTCCCTCTGCTTACTTTGTGTGAATGTCCCCGCTGATTTCTGTGTTCTGTCATCTAATTGTGCATTTTATGCTAGTTCTTGTGCGCAGCTTAATTAACCTAATTGGAAAATTTTAATACAATTAAAATTGACTATATTTTTTCTATCCATGCCTATCAAAATACTGGTAAAGAGGATGATGAGAATTTCTAGAGTCAAGTTGTGCATAATTGATACCCAGCCTTAGTGTGATCAGTTCATTATTGAATCCTTAATACTTGAATAGCAAAATGCTCAAGTTGTGCATAATTGATACCCAGTCTTAGTGTGATCAGTTCATTATGGAATCCTTAATCCTTGAATAGCAAAATGCTGAAGGGGGGTTTTTGTTATATTTATTCAGATAAATTAGATTCATGTAATAAGGTTATGTTACCAAATTGAGTACTGTTTAGTAACTTAAGGTGCCATGAAAAGCTTTACCATTGGGAATTTATCACCAAACCAGCTTAAATGAAGGTAGATCACAAATGTTGCAGAATCTTGAACATCCACCTAACCTTTCAGACTCCTATTTGTGCATTTGACATTTCCTTATTATTCTTATCCTTGACTGAAATCATATACTTAGCAATCAGAAAGTAAAGACATAAATGATAATCGCTTGAAACTAGCTATGCTGATATTCAATGCAATTTGCAATCACTTAAACACTCTTTTTATAATTTAACCCTATACTACAGCCTGACTTTTTTGGAAAACAATCACAGCTTAAAATGGAAAGAAGTTAGACCAACGTGGAAAGGAGGAGGGAGAGATGGAGGGTATTCTCATAAATTCTGCAAGTCTAGTCTAATTAATCGGAACAAGTGGCTCATAGTTTAGAAGTTGGATAAAACATTATATAAATAGTGAAATCTCTAAAGAAGATATTCTTTTAAATGTTTGCCAACTTATTTTAGTATATGTTGCTGTGTAATTAATTATTATATACTGAATAGTGTTTATATTGTATTATAGTTTGCATTAAAAGAATTTCAATAAAAAACTAAATAGAAGATTTTCATATTACATAATAATGTAAAATAAAATTTGAAATAAGTAAAAAGGAATTGATATTGTAAGAGTTGCTTCGGTTTTATGTCCTCTACCAAAATTGTCAAAGTTGATAAAGATTGAGATGCTGTCGTTCTGGGAGCAGCTCAGCACACACCTTCATTCGGTTGTTTCGTATTCTTTAATACGTGACAGGTTAATTTGTTACCAGAAATTGTTGGTTTCAGACTACATGGTTTGGCCTTTTTGCTTTTCATTCGGTTGAGTACTGTATTAAGGTCTTTTGGTATTTCTTGCCAAGTTTCCAACTGTAGTCATCTATTATATTAGACACGCCAGAATATATACACTTGTAGTTGAATTATTTTGTTTACCTCGTTTATATTTCCCTTGATCTGTTCTCTTATTGCTGGAGATATGAAAGTCGTATAGTTCCCCCTACAGAAGTTGGGTAACATTCCATATTAAAAATTACTACAAGTATGCTTGGTAATTTTCATTCCTTGTCATTTTTCCAAAGCTGAGTCAAAATTTTAGCTTTGCAGCTGCGTAAGCTCTGTATGCTCTTATTTTGTAGCTCATTAGTGTTCCTGGAGGGAGCATCTTCTTACATTGATTGTAATGTGCCATTGAAGTTACTTTTCAACTGTGTATTTGCACTTTATGCAACTCGTAATGTGTTGGGATAAGTTTGATAGATAATGATGAACCAAATTATCATTCTTTCTTGAATTAATGTAAAATGATGTGCTTGGTGCCATATTTTGCATTCTTGTGCTTCTGCCAACATGCATGTAATGAGCAATTGCAAAACACCATCATTCGTATATGGTTGCTAATGAGTCTGCACTGATTTTGGACTTGTTTGGAAGATGGTCAATTATAGAAGCATTATGGGAAGTAGAGATGAAAGATAATGTTTTGTTCCATTTATCTGTTGAAACATTTTGGGAAAGCAGCAATTTCTGGCTTTTGTGCCTGTTTAATGGAGTGTGCCTAACTTCTTCACTATTGCTTTAATTTCATAGATAAGAATGTCGGTGAATTCCCCGTCAACTATTGACACTCAAAGTTCAAAACGAACAAAACGAAGGTGGACTTATGATGAGGATGTTGTCCTAGTTTCTTGCATGGTTGATTTGCATAATATGGGAACGTACAATGCTGATACTGGATTTAAAGCTGGGTATCTCAATGAATTAGAAAGAATGGTAGCAACAAAGCTTCCTAATTCAAACTTAAGAGCCAAACCTCACATAGAGTCTAGGATTAAGACTTTAAAGAAAGAGTGGAGCATTGTTTATGATATGATAAAAAAAGACACTAGCGGATTTGGATGGGATATGGAAAGGAAGATCATCATTGCTGAAGATCATATATGAGATTCTTACTTAAATGTAAGTATTGAACTTTTATCTTGTTTTAAGTATTTTCTTTAACTACTTTCTTGTAATATATATGCTCATTATTGACTTTTTTTTCCATTTGGTTAAAGAGTCACAAAGATGCTGCTCAATTTCGATTGAGGAGCTTTCCTTTTTATCATGAACTGACTGGGGTTTATGAAGAAGATAGTGCAACTGGAAATGACACACAAACTGTGGCGGATATTTTTGAGGAAATGGAAAGGGAAGAAGGTGTAGGTGGGATAAATGAAAGTGGTGAAGATCAATATGAGCATGGTTTGCATGAGATAAATGAGTCCTTTATCCACCCTCAAACCTCAAATATTGAAAGACAAGCCGAAAATATTTCAGCAAGGAGTAGAAAAAGGAGTAATGATACGGGAGAAGCAAGCCGTACAGATTCACTTATTGTTGTTGCCAGGATGTTGGGTGATACCATAATTCAGGTTGGAGATAAATTGCGTAAGAGTATTGGGACTGAAACGTATATTCAACAAAGAATTAAACAGTTAGATAGTGCATTGAGTGAGATAGAGGAACTCACAGATGATGAAAGGGATATTGCTTTAGGCAAAATTCCTGATCATCCTACACAAATGCTTGTGTTTTTCAGCCTTGCGTCTTCTCAAAGACTTGGGTGGATGAGGAAGTTTCTTGCGACACACTGAAGATTATGTTGAAGTAGAACTATTTTGTCTAGTTACTTAAAATAGGGCTGAAATTTATTTTTTGCTCAACTAACTAACTTTTTAGTAATTTAAAGCCCTATGTTATATTTATATTCAATATCATTCCATTGTTATTTTATATTGCAATTGCGACTATATAATAAATGCTGACATGAGTCGGATCAGAAAAAATAATCATTGCAAAATGTTGGAAAGTCATATGATAAGAAGAAAATAAATACTAAAATAGAATTTAATAATAATAATAATAATAATAATAATAATAATAGAAGAAGAAGAAGAAAATTAAAAATAATAAGGAATTTAATAACAAAAATAAAAATAAAATTGATAATTTTAATAATAATAAGAATAGTAATAAATAGAAAATTAATAATAATAATTAATAAGAACAATAAAGTTAATAATAATAATAATAAATTAAATTTGTATAATAATAATATTATTATTAAGAAAATTAATTTCGTAGAATAATAATAATTAAATAGAAGAAGAAGAAAAGTAATAATAATAAGGCTATTAATAATAATAATTATATTATTATTATTATTATCATCATCATCGATCATGATCATCATTATTGTTGTTGTTGTTGTTTTTGTTGTTGTTAAATAAAACAAGAAAATTAATAATAATAAGGAATTTAATAATAATAAGAGAAATAAGAAGAAGAAAATAAATTTTGTATAATAATGATAATAAAAATAAAATTAATTTGGTATAATAATAATAATAATAATAATAATAATAATAATAATAAGGAATTCAATAATAATAATAATAATAATAAGATAAATAATTTTGTATAATAATAATAATAATAATAATAATAAATAGAAGAACAAGAAAATTAATAATAATAAGGAATTTAATAATAAGAAGAAGAAAAGGAAGAAGAAAAAAATTAATTTTGTATAATAATGATAATAATAATAATAAGAAAATTAATTTGGTATAATAAGAAGAAGAAGAAGAAGAAAATTAATTTTGCTTAATAAGAATAATAATAATAATAATAATAAATAGAAGAAGTAGAAATTAATAAGAATAATAATAAATTAATTTTTCATAATAATAATAATAATAATTATTATTATTATTATTATAAAAT
>JANKOE010000205.1:64531397-64541444 GCA_026284465.1 Erythroxylum citrifolium | reverse complement strand
ATTGTAATTAATTAAAATATAATTCATTTTGTAATTAATTAATTACAATATTTTTTACAAACCAACCACTATCAATGGTAATGGTAACCATTCCTTTATCTTAACCAACCATCATATTTATAATGATTATATCCATTCTCATTCCCTATATTCATTCCCATTCCCATTCACATTCTTTCTTTATAGTGAAGAGGATCTCAATGTCACTTAAGGCACCCCTGAGTCTAATAGAATACCTAACCAAAGCTTACAATTCAAAATATCTTACTTTATCACTTTGATAACTTGTAGAGGCTCACTTAGAAAAATATGAGGTAATGATATTCAAATGCTTCTTTATGTAATAACTAATGAGAAAACATATATTTATAAGGTTTTGAGACTCCTACTAGCTATTAAAGTTAAAAAACAACTGTTACAATGACTAGTTGCAAAGTATTGGTTAACTAGTCTAGCATGTTAGTCTATCATTATAATTCACTAGCCTTTGAGACATTAGTTGACCACTCATGCATATTGGTTGACCAATGTGTTTTAGAGAGACATTGGTTGACCACAACATTATATTGGCCGACCAATATGTCAGCAAACTCACTTATTACACTTTTGCATTAGTTGACCACTAACCTATATTGGTTGACCAATTTTCCAAAAAAACATATATTTAACAACTTTACATACTTAAACTTGATTTATTTAATGTAGCTATAATTAAACTGACATTCAAAACATCCCTTAAAGAATGTTTAAAAGATGAAGAGACTTTTCAATTAAAATAGAGATTTTACTTCTATTGATGAGTGAAGAGACTTATGTAAGATATGAAATGTTTATACATGGTTAAACTTTAAGATTACCAAACTAACAAAGTAAAATTACAAATAATCTTAAAAAATATATAATGACTTTGATGTGCCTTAATATTCTTTTGTTCTTAACTTGATCTACACTTTGTAAGTTTCAAACTTCGTCTTCCCTTCTACCATCTTCATAAAGCATGTTCGTGAATTATACATGATATCATCTTGTTTTCATAAAGCTTCTCATCAAGATAACAAACTCATTAGTAGATTTATATTTTGTTATCATTAAATCATTGATTAGGACCTTTCTTGGTTTAACAACCCCTCCCTTTTTTATGATGGTAAAACATTCACAGTTAAAAAGACAGCAGCAATAAGATTAGGCATATAAGTAATTGTCCATATCAAGATAATGATTAGCTCACCCTTAATTAATACATCAAATATAATTCAATTTCAATAATAAAAGAGATATTCAATTAATTATCCATGCTTATAGATAAAGAAATTTACTCAAGCATAAAAATATTATATATATAACAAAGACACCATATATACAAAAGTCTGTCCCACTAAATTTCATCACTCCTCCAAAAGCTAACGTTCCCAATCTTTATCCGCCCTTTTTGGAATCATAAAAAAGAAATCATTTATCTAAGAATGTAAAATATAAAGTTTTATTCATCAAGCTAAATTTCTTAAAAGATTAAAACAAATTTAATCAAAATCGATAAACTTTCTTAATAGAGAGTGCTATTAGACATTTAAAGGTAAAAAATGTCAATTTTGATAGAAGCATCCCTAATTATATGTAATTTGAAAAATATCCAATTTCAATATTATGCATAAGTTAAAAAAATTCAAGAAAAGCAAACAATAGTAGGTTTGGAACAAATTGGTGGTTGGAATTGAAAAAAAATATAAGAATAAATTCAATATCCAATCATCAATTTCATAAAAGCAATGTATAATTTTGAAAATCCCAAAAAAATAAAAAAGGTTCCTAAAATGCTAAAATTGAACAAAATAAAACAATCAATATCATCTTCTCTATTATCATCGTCACGAAGTATCTCTTGAATTATGCATGATATCATCTTTTTCTTATAAAACTTCTCATCAAAATAACAAACTCATTAGTAGATTTATATTTTGTTATCATCAAAACATTGATTAGAACGTTCCTTTGTTTAACAATCTCACCCTTTTTGATGATGATAAAACATTTATGGTATTAGATAACAATAATAAGATTACACACATAAGTAATTGTCCATATCACGACAATGATTAGGTCACTCTTAATTAATGCATAAAATATAATTCAATATCAAGAATAATAGAGATATTCAATTAATTATCCATGCATATAGATAAAAGAAATTTACTCAAGCATAAAATTATTACATATACAAAAGTCACCATATATACAAAAGCACTCGTGATGTTTTTCTTTATGAAGGAAATAGTCAATCTCATAGGCTAAAGTATAAAGATACTTAAACAAACATGTGAGTGCTTAATAGAGAACAAGTTCACTAAACAGACTTAATGTGAGAAAAGAATATTACTTGTATGTTTGTAGAATTTTCATTGTGATGATTGTATACGTGATCCTATGACTTGAGGTCACCAAAGTTATCTTGTATAGGGATAGCAATGTTTTGATACTACTTATGATCTATTTAATCATAGGTCGTTTAATCGGTAGTCAATGGATGTAGCATGAACTATATGGAGGTATTTGAGTGATTAAGATATGATTCATCACCCTAAAGTAATTAGGGAGAATGTTTTGTTGTTCTCGATTGATATTGATTCAAGGAATCCTTGGACAAGGTGAATGAAATTTTGTAAATAGTTTACAAATTTCATTAATTGAATCAATAGCTAATAGCGAGAACTAATATGATTGCACTAAAAATAAAGTAGATATTAATTATATGCTCTATATCTAATCGAAACATTGGTTGATGAAATTATTGAATTATTTAAAAAAATCTGCACGAAAAAGTTAGTTAAAACCACTTTGACATTTCTAAATATTTGAGTGGTCGTGACATGTTACTAGACGCCAATCTTAATCTATGATTATAAATTGTTTAATTGGAAAATTAAAGATAAACTAAAAGGAGTTTTAATTTATCTAATTTTAATTATAAATTAGAATTATAATTTGTAATCATTGTCGACATATTTAGGAACCTAATAGGCCTCACATATACAATAGGTTGAAGAGAGCAAAGTTATTTTAATCAAGTTGGACTTGATTGTAAAGTTTGAGAAACTTTATGATTAAATGTAAGATATTTAATAAATAAGGATCAATATGAGACATTGAATTTAATTGACGCATAATTACTATTAATTAATATTAGAATTTAATTTCAATTAAATTACTAAAATATTCAAAACTTTTTATAAATATGTTTA
Organism: Erythroxylum citrifolium; assembly: GCA_026284465.1. NCBI lineage: Eukaryota > Viridiplantae > Streptophyta > Magnoliopsida > Malpighiales > Erythroxylaceae > Erythroxylum > Erythroxylum citrifolium. Next base: position 64,538,208 of record JANKOE010000205.1, on the reverse strand, counting down.
GGCTCTAATGGAGCTAGCACTTCTTGCCTAACCCTTTCTGTATGAGTTACAGAGTTCTCTCAACTCATTATGTTGATACCATTAGAGGTTAGATATTTATACAGCTATGACAATTAAGACGGATCAGTTTTGGAAGATTCAAGGGATATGATAAGAAAAGATCAAGAATCGAATTAAGTTTCCTCTTTATTATGATTTATGTTAATAATTTTATAGAATTAAGAGATCTTGATTTTCGAGAAATCAAATGTTACACAAAAATTTTGCAATTATTCTGTTGTGATTGGGATCAGATCCTGACCTGATTTCCTAACATAACCATGAAAAATTTAAAGTCTTACCGTTCTACTTCTAATGTGGAATCTTGTTAATTGATTTAATTAGAATTATCAAAGGCAAGTTGTTACATTAGGTATAACTACAAAAGAAAGAAATATTATATCAGATAATATTCAGTATTGTATATTCCTCCTTACTCAAAACCATATAATTAAGGAATTTATATGTGAAAATATTCATCAGAGAATCTTAATTCCATAGATAGTAGGAAAAATTTATAACTTTCCATATCGATCTCATCAAAGTGATTTAGTATTTTCAATACCTAACTTTTACTTTGATTTAAATACTATGAGCTTTTTAAAGTTTTAATTTAATATTTTATTTAATACATATTCTATCCTTTATAAATTGTTATTATATCCAATATGTCATATGTATAAGATTTAACAATTTAATACCATAATTGTTATTTCATTAAAGGTTGATTTGGTCATAATTTAGCCTAATAAATTTTACAAGTTTCATATGATTCGTAATCAAAGGATATACATATTTTTGTATGCAGGATTATGATTGTTATTATGTTGATTTAGCTAATATGGCATAAAAGGATAGTCTCAAATATTTAGATTTGTATTCTTACTGCTTATAATAAGTATAAGTCTCCTTAATCTAACACATGCAAACTATTTGTATAAACTTAGATCAACTACTTTTACTAAACAATATATTTCTCATTATGTCTTGAATATTATCATAATATCAAGGGATAACCAATCCTATAGTGCCCAACCTTTTTAGGATTTTTTTTAACTTTGGTGCCTAACCTTTTTATGATTTTTTTTCAATTTAGTGCCTATGTTTTTAAAATTTTCAATTGAGTGACTATCCTTTTAATAATTCAGCTCAAAATTTTAGTTTCGTTAGTAATTTGTTAATTTGACTAACAAAATATTTGTCATTTATAACATGTAGATGTTCACTTGGAAAAATAGTGATCATGGTTTGACTGAAGTAAAGAGAATCTTTTTAAGTGGATATCTACATACTATGAACAACAAAGATTTCGCGAGATAAATCAACAAATTACTAATGAAACTAATGTTTTGAACTAAATTGTTAAGGTTTTAAAAAGTTAGTCACTTGATTGAAAATTTTAAAAGCTTAGGCTCTAGATTGTAAGAAACATAAAAGGATGGGCACTTTAGGATTGGTTATCACTAATATTAAATCTAAATTAACTATCTAATACTTAAAAGTATAAATTAGAAATATATACAATCCCTATCATATCAGGTATTGGCAAAAAAAAGTGATACATTTAGTTTCTTCTAATGATAACTATTATTATATTATAGCAAATGCCTTAAAAATAGTCCTTATTTATGCTTTTATTGGGCTAAATTGAGTGGAACAATTGTATTAAGGTAATATACTTTTTAGTTCTACTTTATGCGACTATTTTCATTATGCTATCATATTGTTAACAACATCTATATTACATGTTACCACTAAAGTTTATGAGATTTTATTCAATTTAAATGTCATTACATTTTTTAATCTTTATCATATTGTATTATCCTAAAAACTTTGTCACCAAATCCTTAATAGAGATTATAACAAAATCACATAATGTACATACTTTCTTATTATTTTTAAGAGCTTTTCTTAACCCTAGCTTATGTCTAGAAATTTTAGTTAACTAAAACTTAGTATTGGCTATACTAAACAAAGGTAATTTTTGTACAAAACAAAATAAATGTAAAGGAAGCAAGTAATATGTTATATGCCAAGACAACTAAATAAGATAATGAACTTAATAATATATTTAGTTATTTCAACTATTTTATTCAAAATAATAGCCCTTACTAATATTTCAAAAAAATTATTCTAATCTACTTAGTAGGTTAGGATCCTATTTAAATGTAGGTGATATTGAGTTTGCTCAACAAACAATCAAAACTTAAACTAGGTAGATAACAACTTTATCAATAATATCTCTTATATATGATTACTAGCTCAATTAAGTGACTTTAGTCAAAACATATCTTATATATTATTCTTAACCTTACCTCTAAATTCATATAACTATGAGCTAGTTCATTCAAATCATATGAATTTAGTTAACTAGGAGATTGAACATATTCCTTTAATTTATCTAATAACTACCAACTGAGGTACCTTTAACTAAGATAGATCATAAATATTATCAAAACATAACAATTGCTATATGAAATAATTTGGAGATCTCAAGTCAAATGATCACTTACACAATCATCATAATAAAAAGCTTCATAAACAATTTTCTAAATTAAAATTTCATATTGAGTTGATTTAGTGAATTTGTTTTATAACAAGGATCTTTACATTTATTTAAGTATTTCTATACTTTAATTTAAGAGATAAAATATTTATTTTATAAGAAAGAAATGCAATATGTGTTAGTCTATCTAATCTGTTAATATTAGTATCAACAAAACAATGTCTAAGAATAATATAAAGATAATAAATAAATGTAAAATAAATCTTATAATTATCATCTTTTCATAATTTTATTTATGATGTACATTTATCTCATAAATTTTATTTTATACACGAGTTAATAAAATTTATTTTATACATAAATAAATTAAACAAAAAATAATATAATAAAATACCTTTAAATAATTATATTATAAAACAAAAAAGTGATACTCTATTTGCTCTATCTTCAACCTCCGGCTCACCATTCCAAACTGAAATAAAAATCAACTCTTCGGTTAAAAGACATAAGATGAACACGCATGGTAAAACAAAAGCATTTTTCACTTCGATTTTTAATATGACATAATTTAGTTTACAAAATAAAATTGTCTTATCAATAATTAATTTTTTAGTCTAAACTACACCAAAGAGTTCTGTCTTTTTATTTTTGATACCTGGGAAATTTACAGTAGACTAGACTCTATGCAATCCCAAAACATGTTTAAATTTAGAAAGAAGTATGTTTCCAGAGTCCTATTAAGTAACACATCATCACAGACCATTAAGTTCTGGCTAGTGACTACCTTTATTTTATATTAATTCACAACTATGAGAGAGTAGAGATGGAAAGATCAAATCCATGGTATTTTCCGAACTTGCTATATCAGTCGCCTGTGCTTGTACCAGGTTATGGCCATGACATACAGGAATATAGTCCCTGCGGTTCCTCCACCAACAGTCCATAGAAACTTGGGCATTCCTGTCTGTACCGATTCCTTGAACAGCGCGATCCTGACGTTCATGCCCAGAATACCACAAAGCACGATGAAAGCAGTGAGCGATAGATTTGCTGTTGTCATCATTACCCCCATTCGCAACAATTGATTCTGTTTGTCATCTAGCATTATGTTCACGTAATCCTCTGTGTCATCCACATACTCCCTCAGCTTCACCATACAGAACAAGATATTAGACCAGCATAAATTCGTAGCATTCTGAAAAAGAACGTTAGATTAGAGCATCAGTTACAGAGCTTAATGCCCTTCGTTCACGATTCCTTCCTAATGCATACTTGCTGACTATATGAAGCATTGCGGATGACATAAACTGCATTAGCTTGACATCTTTTGTGTTGATAAACAAATAATAAGTGTAAGAAATGCCTTGAATTCAGTCGGTATATAATTAAGCAAAACTGAGAATGGAGACTCGCAAGAAATCGAGTTGTATACCGTAGATAGCTTGTTCAATATGCCATCAACTTGTACAAAGTATGTCTCCAACAGCATTTCAAGCTCCTCTACATTTAAATGCTTGCCAATAACACTATGACTGCAGCTGGTTTTAGTCCCATGGCTGTCCCTGATATGTTTATTGTACATATTGTCCTCCGGTCTGTCAGCAACATTGATCTCATGCCTAGTAGAAGTTCCATGAACTTGCAACAAGTCTTCAGCATGAATCCTGAATCAATAATTAATACAACGATATTATCATTGTGAATTGTCATACGAAATGATCTGAGAAAAAAAGGAAAAAGAAAAGAATGGTGTTAGTACTGGTCCTCGAAGATAGTGTGGAGATCTGTATCATTAATGTCATCCCCCTCATTCAAAGCGGAATTAGAAGAGTCTTCAAGCTGTTGTTGAACTAGTTTTTCCGTTAGATACATTTCAGCCATGTCTACATCATCATCCAGTAAGTGCTCCAATTCATCCCTAACCTGAGAGATACACAAGCATTCAATTAGGCATTCAATTTTGCGTTAATTAAGTCTAGTCAAATTAATGCAATCATAAGCACAATTGCAGGAAATTCTTAATCAAATCTCTCCAGATTAAAGTCCTCTACCTTTTGAACTCGGCCACTTATATCAACCAAACGGTTTTTAATTTGCCGCACACGTTCTAAATTGAGAGTACTAATCTTCGAAGTCAACTTATCCAATGTAGGGTAGGCCTCTTCTTCAAGTGCCATAGCCTTGTGGAGAAATCAGAAATAATAAACAAGAAATAGAGTTGTAATACCATAGCATAAGCTAAAAATTATGCAAATTGAAGCTCTCAACACAGAGAAAATGTCAGTACCGCTCACCTCAATATCCAAGCTGCTGCAAGCAGCCTCAATACATGCCTCCAACGCAACAAACTCAAACGGAAGAACCTTACTTGACACATCTCGTTTTTCAGGACCCTGCAGAGATCTTGTAGACCCTCCCCGGAAACTTTTGGACCTCGTGACTTGACGTGTCTCGTCCTGAGCACATCAAAATTTGCCGTTCTGAGTCAAACACCACACTGAGTATTTATAATACCTAGCTCTTACACGTAACAGGTTAAAAATCACTGCCATTACCTTAACTCATATCGTTGATTTTGGACTGACAATTCATGTAAAAAGGAACTTACTAGGATTTTGGTCGCCTCGTAATGACTCGTCAATCTCCTACGCAACTCCTCCACAAATGAAACAACAGAAGGGTCCTTGGAGTTCGACAATAGAACCTCATGAGCAGTGATGATAGCCTTGATGTGCTCCAATTTGATAACAATCGCTCTCTCTCGACCCAACACAGTGGACGGGTACGACAGAAGCGGGTCAAGGATACGAAGATCACGTGCGGGCAGTCCAGTACGTCGCATGGTGGCGTACTTTCCTTCCTCCAACACATGGGACAGTCCTGATGAGTCCAACAACAGCCATGCCCGGACTCCGGTTCCTTTTTGGCGAACGGCAAAGGTCGCAGCTCTGTTGATCATTATGTGGTTGCATATGGAACTGTTGACTTAGGAAAAGGAAAGTGGTGGGTTATATATGGCTACGGTGGCAATGGTGAAGGTGACAAATGGACTTATGTGAACTTGGGGAGGAAGTATATACAGGCTATAGCAGTGTAAGTGGCAGTTTGAAGTGGTGCTGCTACTAACTGTTACGTAAGGTAGTAATCTGATGTTTAGCCATTATATAGTAATCAAAGTAGTTAGTATTTTATTTTCTCTACAGCTAATAAGATATATAAACTTCCAGTCTTGTTTTGTCTGGAACTTTATGACTCCAATGGTAATTTTGATTATATAACTGTCATCAATGCATGGTTTCAAATATAGACCAAAATTTGTTGGCTAACTGTTTATGGATTTGTGGTTATATATATAAACTAGAAAAGGCGATTACTAAAGATCAATTTGGACTTAAGTTATTGTAGATAATATTATAATTGATTTTTCCTAGGACGAAATTGGGTTGAGAACTAATCTGAATTTAGTGACATATCAAAAAAGGCTTATGATACGGGTTTTACTCATTTTTTATGAACTTATCACTGTTAGGCTGAGGGTTTAAGGGAAGGGGCTATGCTTGCTAATAATAATATCAATTACTCCCAAATTCTAACCACAGAGCTTGTAGATAGAATTTAGTAGATTTGTAGCATCCATGGGCATACAATCGGTTATCGGAGAGAATAAGTGGACCTTTTTACGGGTGGCTTTGTTGGGAAATCTGGACTGGATCTGATCCGACTGAAGCAGAATAACCACAAAACTTTTTCGTGACTTTTGATTTCCCGAAAAACCAAGATCTATTTAATTATATAAAATTATTAACATGAATCATAATAAAGCTGAATTTAATTCGTACCTTATTCCAAAGCTTGATCTTTATCTTGATGCATCCCTCGAACCGTTTCTGAAACCGATCCGTCTTAACCATCATAGCTGCACAAGTGTCCGGCCTGATCTAACGGTATCCACATAATAGGTTGAGAGAACTCTGTAACTTTTACAGAAAGGGTTAAGCGTGAAGTGTTAGCTACATAGAGCTTAAGCCTATTTATTATAAGCTTAGGACGTTTTAGTAATTTAATTGAAATTAAATTTTTTTTAAGGGAAATTGAAATTAAATATTAATTTCAATTAAAATTTAATTAGAATTATAAATAACTCTAATTAAATACCAATTATGCCCATATAAGAATCAATATCTCATACTGATCCTTATTTATTAAATATCTCATATTTAATCATAAAGTTTCTCAAACTTTATAATCAAGTCCAACTTAATTAAA
>JANKOE010000205.1:64460078-64479979 GCA_026284465.1 Erythroxylum citrifolium | reverse complement strand
ACTAATATTCATAATTAAATATCGTTACTGTATAGATAATCTCATTGGTGTGAAAGACCTATTACTGGAGAATTCATAGGGTAGAGCCAAAAAGTGGGGTATCTAATCCCATTCGTTCCCCTAGCTTTCGTCTCTCAGTGTCAGTGTCGACCCAGTAGAGTGCTTTCGCCGTTGGTATTCTTTCTGATCTCTAAAGAAGCAAACTAAAGTATCCCGCTCCAGTACTGAAGCAAAATACAGAGCCCTAGCTCAGATTTCTACAGAGGTTCTACGGCTACATTTACTACTAAGAGAATTAGGGTTTACTCTACAACACACACCAATTCTTTGGTGTGACAATAACGGAGCTTGACTACTTGCCCAAAATCTAGTTTTTCACGCTCACATGAAGCACATCGAAGTTGATGTACATTTCATATGAGATAAAAATAACCAGTGGACAATTAGATGTGAGATATGTAAATACTGAAGATCAATTAGCAGACTTACTCACAAAATCACTCACGGCAGCCAGAATGTCAACGTTGATCTCCAAATTTCATGTCTCGGTTCTTCCTCACTCTCGCCTGACAGGGAATGTTGGAGAAGACGACGTCGATGTTGAAGATAGGCCAGCAGCCAGAACATAGATGTTGAATCTCCAAGCTTCGTGTGTTGGTTCTCCCTCACTCTCGCTTGACAAGGAATGTTCAAGAAGACAACGTCGAGATTGAAGATAGGTCATTGAAGGATGGGCCAAGTTAATCTTCAAGAGGGCTGAAAAGGTTGGGCCAACTTAATCTTCAACTGGGTTGGATTCTCTTCAACTCATAAAAGCCCAAGAAGCTTTTATACAGGCCTGGCCCAAATCCAACTTTCATTCTTCTTCAGTATTCTAGAAGAGTTCCATTGCACCTGCACTTCATCAGACTAATTCGTTTAAAATTTCCAGCTGTACAAATAACTGTCATTGCTGTTCTATTATAAATAACAACCATTAGATCAAAACAATAAAAAATCAATGGTCAAAATCAATACTTGAATTATGTATATATATATACATATTTATCAATGAAATAACAATAAAGTATTCCACAATTTTATTCTTTCATATTCAGTTCTTACAGATACACTAATAAATCACTTTTGGTCCGTTGTGATATATGTATACTTGCATTCTACGATAATTAATTAAACACAACTCATTTTAGGTTGGTATTTGACTATTGAGCATTAAATTGCTGTATTTTCAAGTCCAAACCTCACTCAAACTTAATTTGAGGTCAAATTTCATTACATATAAATGCACACATATTTTCATTTCCATTTCATCTCACATGTTTCAAAATGGGAGGGCATTTCATCACCATAAGGAGAATGATGGCTTGTTTGGTTCGCCGCCATAGCTATATCTCAGGAAGAAGCCCAACAACCCAAGTAGCTGACATGGCTGAGAGCATTTGTAGCGATCAAAGCTCTATCAGTGCAAGTAATGAAAGTAAAGAATTCAAGCAAGTTGTGGAATTGCTGACTAAGAAAAGAAGAGGGATGAAGTTCAAAAGTAATTGTAGAGAAGAGGATTTGACACATTGTAATGACAAGGGAAAAAGCTATAGTCTTCGGCTAGGGAAGATTAAGAAAATTGATGAGGAAAAATCTTGTTCTTTCCAGGAAACTGACGGAATAAGTGAAGCAATGTGTCCTAGAACTAGCGGGATTACATTTAAACCAACTAACCTAGCCATGCCATATTTTAAGTTATATCGTAACATGTTATACAAATTAGGTCCAAGTTTAAGCCCTGTAATAAATTAAAGGACTAGTATTATAAGCTTCTTGGATCTTTTAATTGGAAATTGAAGGCTCAGTTGAATTCTAGAATTCAGGGCAGCTAAAATGAGATGGCAAGCAGCTTGTCATTTGATTTGCGTTTAGATTCTTCTTAAATCTGGATCTAATTAATGACTAAATCCAAACAATCGTTGTATCCAAGAATCCAGCTGTTTCAAATTTAAACAATTTTCAGTATCAACAAACAAACAAGTCCAGAAATAGTCAATGGTTAGAATTTAAGAAGTAGATCTATGAACACTCAGACAGACTTGGGTTTGCCTTTTCATGATTGATTATCTCCAAGTTTACTCCATAACCCCTTCTTGCTCAAGCCATTCATCTAATTATTTGTGTTAATTACAAGCTTGTCATGTGTAAGTTTACAATTTTTGAAGTTTTTGGTTGAAATATATGGTTTTTTTATTATATAAATTACTCTTTTTTAAATTAAAATTTTGTGAAAAGTACTTTAAATGGTATTAGGTCAAGCCTAGTTTAATTATATAAATTTTCATAAATATTATTTGTTGTGAATGTTATTGTTTACAAATTTCACATATCAAATATTTATTTATGGACATGGAAGGCGTGTATTAAATATGTATTTTTTTACATTAATTAAGAATAAAAATTATTGGTAACTTAAATATAGAAAGGACTCATATCTCAATGCTTCAAATTTTTAATACTTTTCTTATATATAAATCAAAGAGAAAATTATATATATATATATATATATATATATATATATATATATATATCCCTCTATGTGTAATGCTTTGGTAATTTTGATCTAATTGTCGCCTCTACTCTATGTTTGAGCTAATTTTGAGCTATGATAGTTCTGGGAATTGAAAAAAAATAAGAAATTCTTTAAAATGTTTGGATGCATAATTTTTAACTTAAACCCACAAAACAGATATGCACTAAAAGCACCAATTGCATAGATAACCCAAGCTGGGATTAATCACTAATGATACATATATTCGCTGATAATTAAAATTTTCGAATATTAATTTGGCCAACGTATAGTCAATTAGTCATGCCTTCACGTCAGATGACTAAAATTTTACCTCCTGCACCACAAGAATCTATATAATATCACAATCTTCAAATTTAAGAAATGAATATGAATGCATCACTTAGTACCCTCCATCAGTTTTTAGTGCCTTTTCTAATTCGACATCACTTCCCAACTCTTCGTCAACGTCTTCTATCATCTGCCACCTAATTTTATAACACACTTATGTATATATCTTAATATATGTATGTCAGTAGGTTTCTTTTTAAATTTAGTTTCGTAGGATACATATACTGGCATTGAGTTTTATAATACCACGACTAAAGTGTGCCATGGTGAAGTCACATCCTGAAAATAACTAAAACAATGTAACCAGTAACAAGAACTAACTACTCAAACCACTAGGCACATGTATATATCTAGGTTTTTATCAAATCTTTTCATCACCTGAAAGAGTTTAATGCTAAAAGGTCCTGCGTTCTCCAAAAACCTTGCTTCTTTGCTGGTTGTTAGAATAGGGTTGTTGTCAAATGAGTAAAAAAGGAAACAAGCAAAACAAGGTCATCCTGACCACTATAGCACCTGTCAGAGTTTTCGTCAATAAGGCTAAGAAATTCTACATGAAGAGCATGATGGATTTCGCTAGCAAAGTTGGCCATGGCAACGGTTTCGTTGGCGGCCCAGTTGTTCAGAATAACCGTGTTCCGGTCAGTTTTTGTGCCACTTCTTCCAGAAGAAGAGATGACAATGAGTTTCAGGAGCTTTTAAGGTTGGCATCTAGAAGAAGAACTGAAGCCGAGTCAGAAGTGCGTCAAGGACTAGGAGTGAAGGCTGCTACAGTAGGGTCATATGGAAGTGGAATGAGGAGGAGTTATACTGTCGGAGTAGGAAAGATTGGGAAGATTGACGAAGACAGGAGTTGCTCATTCAGGGAAGTTGAAAGTGTGAAGGAAAAGTTGTATTCTAGGAGTAGAAGCATTGTTGGTATGAGGAAATAAACTGTGGTAAGATCAAAAAGTACGTAAAAGTGTGTGATTATACCGACTATGAAGTAAATTTATGGTCCTGTTTGTCAATAAGCTGATTGCATTAGTCGTTAGCTGATAGTTAATTCTATCAGCTGATTTGATCAGCGGATTGTATTAGTTGTTTGTCATTTGATGTTTGGTAAAATTAGCTATTTAGTATTAGATGTTTACGTGTAAAATGACTTATGAGGAAATAACTTTAAAAAAAATATAAAGGTATGAATATTATATATCTTAGTATTTTGTTGAATATTCTTATAGAAATTTATATTTTAGATATTTAATTCTACAAAAATTAAGTTTATAACTCTAATAAAAAACATAGAATATATAATAATAATAATGATAACGACGACGACGACGACGACAATACTAATAATAATAGAAAATTTTAAATTTTACAAAAAATTTACAATTATTTTTACCCTATTATCACATAAAAGGTATATTGGACTGTTAATACTTAAAATGTTAGCTGATTGATGAAAACGTTCCTATATGTGTATTGTTCACTTAGTTCTTCGCAAGTTTTACTAAATTGAAATCAGTCAACTGCAGCCTGATTTATGCTTTTCTTTTTGGAAATGAGCCTGATTTATTTTTTGCAAGAAATGATTGTAATTGCCCGAAACTCAATTTCAACTTTGGTTCAATTGCCTCTCCTTTAAAAAGGCTCAATGTAACATTTTTCGATGTGCCTTTTGGGGTGCTTGTAAATGGACACTTTGTACATATTTTTTCTTTCTAATATATTCCTCTGATTTATCAAAAAAAAACATTTTTCGTAATTTTAAAAAACAAATATTAAGGATTTAGATTGATGACCTCTATATGTTCGAATTCTCTTAGCTACATTAGTGAGGGAATTTGATTGCTTCCTGATAGCTTTCCATACGTAAAGAATCTGCAATATTTTTTACCTCTTTATTGTTTGCTTCTCTTCTGCATACTAAGGAGTCGAGCTAATGGATCTACGAGATATTGTGATGTTGCTTTACTTGGCCTGTGACTGGCATCTGCATAGGACACATGTCTAAAACTTCCCTTCCCAAACAGAAAAAAGTTTCACTTTTATAAATATTGGAAAAGAGATATTATATTCATTAACTTTTTATTGTTGATGTGGTTAATGTGACACATAAAAAGTGACATAATTTAGATTTTTTTTAGATTTGATTTTTTTCTCGTAACTCTTCAAATTCATCTAAAGCTCTAATCCATTGTTCATACTTAAACTGCATTTAGAGTGTTGTTAATGCATTTGTAAAACAGGCGAACAAAATTGCTGTCCAACTCTGACTCGAGAACTTGATCCAAGCCTGATGCATAGCTGCCTTTATCAAATGCCTCCATAATGTTTTTTTTTTTCTTAAGTTAAAGATGTTAGTTTATACCCTATAGCTAATTTGTTAATAATGGAGAACTAATATGCTCAAATATAGTAGACATGAATTCTATACTTTATCTGCAATCGAATGCTTTTATAACGAAATGATTGAATTACATAGAAAAATTGTGCATAAGAAGATTAATCTAAACGACTCTGACATTTTAATATTTGGGTGACCATAATGCGTTGCTAGATGTTAATATTAATGTATGGATATAAATTATTTAATTAGAGATTAATTAAAGAATTTTAATTCATCTAATCATAAATATGATTTAGGGTTATAATTGATATTCATTGTCATCATAATTAGGAACATAATAGGTCATACACAAAGAACGATTAATGAGAAAATCTAATTTGATCAAATTGGGATTGTAAAGATTGAGAAATTTTAAAATTAAATATGAGATATTTAATAGATAAGGAATAATATGAAATAATGGATTTTATTTAGCTAAACTGATATTTGTTAGAATTAATTGTAATTCTAATTAAATTTTAATTCTAATTTAATTTCAATTAAATTACCAAAAGATCCAAACCCTATTATAAATAGGCTTAGACTCCAAAGGAAGTAGCACCTCTTGCCTACCTCTCTTTATACTACTTATAGAAATCTCTTAACTTATTTGTATGAATACAATTAGAGGCCAAAAATATGTGTAATTATAATGGTGGTGATAAACTTATTTCAAAAATTAATTCAAATAAGCTATAGAAAAAGGATCAAGCTTTATAATAAGGTACAATTATATTTATGTTTATGCATTAATCTATGTTATAGAATTTAAAGTGATTTTAATTTTGAAAAACTGATTGAAAAATATTTCATATCTTTTCCCCTATGTGTGGGATCAAATATCGCCCTAATTTTCTATAGTAGTATTAAAATATACTTGAATTCTATAACTTGCTTAAAAATGTATAATTTTTATTAATATGATTATAGAATGCAAAATGTTTAGAGATTAAATGTGAACATTAAATCTAGAAACCCATATAGATTACATAATAATATTTACCATTTGGAGAGTCTAGTTGTTGTCACTCGGAAAACAAAGCTGGAGGTTCCTACACCTAGATTCATAGCATAGAAATGTTGGGTTTGGAACCCATCTTCTTTGATGCCTTTTCAGCTGAAAGGCTATAGTATAAGCAAAAGAATAATCAATAAGAGAAAGTGAGCAATGGTTTTAAAGCTGACAGAAGTGCCCTAGCAATTCAAGTGCTCAAGGTTGCTTGTAAGTGAGGGGATATTCATTTGTGTATTGATCAATATTATGAATATCATACCGGTATCGATACATGATTTAGTTCTTATACGATATTGTATTAGTACCTACCAATACCGGGTACTGTTTTGGGTAATTTTAAAATTTATAAATTAGTTCTTAGATCTTTTTAAAATTACATAATATTCCTTTAATATATTGTATTGTATAATTTATAATTTTACACCAACCCTACCTCCCAAAATCATAATAATATAAATTTAACATAACAATAATTTATTTATTTTTATTAACACTTTTTTCATTTTTCACATATAAATAATAATTACAGTTAATATGAAAAAATAACATTTAATCATCATACAAATATAACATTAAGATCAATACAAAGTATTTAAAATATTATAATTTCATCATATAACAAATAATAATTACATCAAATAAAAAGAATAATAACTATTGATGACTCTTTAATAATTACAATTTACAATAAGAGTTCGTACCAAAAAACCCACTAGAAGTGAAACCTAAAATAAAAATATTTACAATTATATTGCATATATATAATTTAACATATATATCAAATATTAAGTGAAATTAAAAAAAGAGGATAAACAAAAACCTAAAACTTCATTCAATTGAATGCCTACTCAAATTGCATTGACTCTAATTCTCATTTAGTACAAAATCATCATCATTAGGAGGACACTCATCATCGCCTTTATTCAAATTCATTACATCAAATGACATGTCAGTACTTTCCTATCCAATATTATCTTCCAAGTCACTCTCAACTATCAAACTCAATTCCTCATAAATCCAATCTGTCAAACGATCGATATTATCAAGAAAAATTGGACCTATAGAACTACTTATTCTATTAAGAGTCATAGTAAATAATAAAATTAAATTGTTAAAAATTGTATATAGCTTAATAATGATAATAACATACCATTCCCAAAGCTTTAAATTGTATTGAACAAAGACTAAGTAATTTAATCTTTTGTGCTACAATATATTCTTTTTCTCGCAATGAATGAATTCAAATGTACTCCAATTCCTTTCACCCCCTGTTGCACTCACACATTGACTTAGAATTAAAATTGCAAACTTTTGCAATTCTGGAACATCACTCCTAAATTGGTCTTATCAAGCAACTGTAAGACAAAAAAAAGTAGCATTATAAATAAATAAAGTAATGATTAATTTTCAACAAGTAACAAAAGTGAAAAAAAATATACTTAGATTAAGTTTGTCTCTCTGACGAATAGCAATTGGCATCCCAAAATTACCAGAAGCATACTTATAAATCTTTATTTGTGAGCTTAGGAGATCTTGCATTATCTCATAAGCAACAACTGTTGTAATAGTTAATAGTATCCCCTATTAATTTTAGCTTTCTTTGTAAAACTTGATTTGAAATAGACACTAGGATTCAAAAATGCCCCAAGTGCAAACAACAGAGAGTAAAGTTGCCTTTTCCATCTCTCGTTGATGACTGCAAGATAAGGTGTGTACAAAGAAGACCTATTTTCATATTGTCCTTGATTTCTTCATTTGCCCTCTTTATAGCATTATAAAAATAACTCGTCGTGCTCTTCAAAAAAAAAAAATAACTCGTCGTTGCCTTCACATCACTATCAGTTAGACAAAGTACCCTTACCAAAGGCTCATAAACTCAGATGAAAAATTCAAATTAGGACCAAAATTCATTATCTTCAAGTATAATTCTAGAAACCTTCAATTCGGCATTAGACATAGCATGTTGAGATACAACTCACTTATCACTTGTAAACATTTATCTCAACTCTTTCTTTATCATAATAAAACAATGAAGTGACAAGAAATATATTGCAAATCATGTAATAGTATAACGACATAAATTTCTACCATTTGTGAAATCTATTCTCATTAAATTCAAAACATATGCACAATTGTTGATGAACTTGGTAACCTTTTTTATTTTACACAGTGTCATCAATAATAAAAAAATACATAGCATCTCCTATATTTTCCAACAATAATTCAATGTAATCTATAGCATAAAGAGACTGATAAAAAGAATTACGCTTGCTTTGCAATCTTCTTCCGGTCGCTTTTTAAGTAGAATAATTGTCAGTAATAAATTGAACAATATTTTCTGGCCCAACTTTACTTGTAACTTCATCAAATATTTCAAATAGAGTATCAGCATTTCTAACAAGGCTAGATGTATCAATAGACTTCAAAAATATTATCCCCGTTGCAGAATAAATCAAAAAATTTAATAATAGGCTCATATTCTCTTTTTTCCAACCATTACACATGATTAAACACCTAAAAGTAACCCAAATCATTCTTCTTTCATCCAAATAATTTTTAATTTCATAAACAAAGTTACTCAAAAGTTTACCTCTGTAGTTATCAATTGGTGGAGCTTTGTATCCTAGACCATAAGAGATAATAGCATCTATCATAGGCTGATAATAATAAAAGTGGGAAGCATTGAATGTTATACTTGAATTATACTATCATCTAGCCATTGCCATATCTACATTATAAGCCACTTCTCTAGATTGTAAAGCACTATAGATTGAAGGTTGAGCTCCATGTGTTAGATATGGTGTAAAAAATTTAGACATTTGTCTTATTCTTTTCCTAACATCAGGTGTAATATTCCCTTCTTATTGGGTAGAATACTACCACCAACAACATTCTCACTATCTTCCTGAACACCAACAAAAAAACTTTTACTACTAATTTCATAATTTAATTTTTTCCTTCTATCTTTCTCATGCTGATAGTTTTCAAGTAAAATCTTCATTTTCTATTTCACATTATGGCTCACTTTTTTGTAAGGCTCCACTTCACCTTTAAGCCTAGCTAAATGTTTCTTTAATCTAGTTATTCCTCTACCTTTCACATACTTGTTGTAAAATAAAAAATTGTATGGTTCTTCATTTCAAGAACTAATCTAGCATAAGCCCAAGCTGGATCATTAAATCTTCCTAAACTGGTTGAATTATTAGGAGTACTTAAACTTCTTTCCATTTAACGATAAAAATAAATGAAGACATATATCAAAATTAGCTTAATAACTTCATATCAAAATAAAGTTATGTAAAAAATATGAAGAAATAAATCAATAATAGTTTCTCAATAACTCATGTTTCTTTCTAAACCTAAACATCAAATATATACATTAATTGCTACACTTTCACAACTATAACTCATTTTGTTTGATTAAATAATTCAAACATAAGATCAAAACTATAAACAATTTTGTAAAATTATATATTCAAAAATAAACTAAAAACTATAACCTATTTTGTATGAATATATAATTCAATCACAAACTGACAAGTCACAACTATAACTCATTTTTATTATTACATAATTCAATTATAAACTCACATTTATAATTGAATTTGTGTAATCACGTAATTCAACCTTAAACTCTTAACTATAACTTATTGTGTATGATTATTGATTAGTTGATTAAATAATCCAATCATAGACAAACTCACAACATCCAAAGTTCAATAATTATTAATCATACAATTCAACACAAATTAACTAATCCATCTTGATGATTACAAAATTTAATTTATAATATATAACCCAATTTATAATAAAGACTATCGTTTCATTCAAATTTTAATATATCTCAATTTCAAATTTTATACAAGAACAACCTCAAAAGTCATAATGCAATTCTAAATTTCAAATAACAAGTGAATAACCTAAAACTCAAATTCATAATCCAATTCAAAATTTTAATTCTCATTCATCACAATAAGTTAGAAACACAATCAATTCTAATTTCCAATTGAACACTATGATAATTTTTATGAATGACACAAATTCAAACTTTCATTTTGTTATTCCATAATCATAAATTCACAACTCACAGTTTACATTTTTGTAAGCCATCCACAATCACATTCATAATTTGGGAAATCCACAAGCCTACATCACAATCAATCACAAACACATTCCACAATCCATTATTCCATAGCTCCACTCACACACACTATAGCAAAATATAAACTTGGTTCTCAACACTACAAGTTTGGAACATAATAGTGCAACACAACATAAGAGGCCAAACAGTGATGATTGGCAATGATAGGCGAACGATTGTGGCGACTGACGACTGGCAGAGGAGAAGAGCTGGCGGGCTACAATAGGTGACAACTTTCATAGGAGAGGAGCTTGTTAGTGATGGGGCAAGCTATAGGCTGCAACTGGCGACTGGAGACGGAGGAGAGGAGCTAGCAGGTTGTAATAGGCCACGACTGGCATTGGAGAGAAGTTGATTGGTGACGAGTAGGGGTGAGATGCGACTGTGAGGGACTACAGTTGCAAGGCGGCTACGGTGGCTGTGAGGGAGCTACAGCGGCTGTGGGCTATGTAGATTGTGCGTGAGGGTTGTGGTGGCTACGAGATGAGCCTTTGACTGCTTCTCATCTGCGTGATTGCTTTTGCCTACCTGCCTCATATTGTGTTTCAGTTTATACCTAGGTTTTTTTTAATTTAGGTCCCTAGATATTTTGAATTTAATGGTACCAACTATTATTTTACTGGTATATTAAATACCAGCTAGTACTAACCGAAATGATCAGTACCGTTCAGTGCGAAATACTATCGCTTTGTATTATTTTTCGTTCGATGCGGTACAAAATCCTATACTTTAGTACTAATATGGTTTTCCAACTTAAGGATTTGTTTATAAGATTCAAAAGCTTACCACTACTATTTGAGGATTCCCTTAATGATATTCACGAGTTCACTGTAGAAAGGGATATAAATGTATTAGTATGTTCCTTGTCTGGTGTTACTGTCAAAGTGTGAGGGAGTAGGCAATGGTGGCCGCTTCTCTTTGATGAATACTAACTAACTGGAGAAGGAAGAAGTTACCAGTAGCTTGTAGGCAAGATAAAGAATGGTAGAAGTAGAGTTACTGGGCACTTACCAGCAACATATGGTGCTATGGAAAATATAGTGGTGGTTGGTCCAGTTAGGGGCAAAGGCAACTTTGTTTAATGTTAGTGATACTAGGGTTTTACTTTTTTTTTTTAATAAAGAAGAAGTGTTATGCTTGGACACTAGGTTAAGCCATCATAGGTCTGTGATAAAGATGTTTGGCTAAAGATTAAGGTAATATAAAGCCCTAAAAAAGGGATGTTTGTCAATAGGATTAAAGTATTCTAAATTGAATTTATTACGGAATGATTTTCCAATTAATTAACAACCTAATCTCTAAATAAATAATTTAAAGGGATTTCTTAATTAAATTTAAAAGAATTTTAACTTACAAAAATGTTTCCTTCAATATTAAAAAATAGTTTTTTAAATAAGAAAATTTTCTTTCTTACTAGATTAAATAATTTTATGATTAGGTTAGAATATCTTACTTTTTAAACTTTTGAAAAAAAACTTTTCAAAATTATAATAAGTAAGAAGAGTAATTTGTTGAAAATTATTTTCAAGTAATGTTATTAAAGGAATTAAGATAATTGAAAATGGTTATTAAATTGAATTTGAAATTTCTTTTCAAATCAAATTAAATTCATATTTGGAACAAATTTTTGATTTATTTATGAATCAAAGGTTGAATATAATTTAGTTACCCAAGGAGTTAAAAATATTATTTTAGAATATGAAGATTAATAACTAAAATCAAATAAGGCTTAATATTTTATGTACATAATTTGGTTATATTTTTCTAGATTGCATGTTTTGATTTATATGTTTAATATATTGTATAAGCATATTGAATTGTATGTTAAAATATATGATATTTTACATGTAATTTATGCTTGGTGAGACCATTTGAAAAATAACTCGTTAAATATTAATTACACATTAAGAACATGATTGTTGCCTTTCATTATTTAAAGATAAAACTAGAGCTATGTTTATTATAAGGCTTGTTGAAGGATCTAAGACCTCTTTAATCAAAATATGTTTTTATTTTAAATTAATGGGCTATACTTAACTAAATTTATATGATTTAAATGAATGAATTTATGATCAGATTAATTCAAAGGTAGGGTTAGTAAAAATATATCATATTTGTTTAGCAAGAGTTGTCACTTAATCTAGTAGTCATATAATATGTGATTGATACGGATCTTATCTACCTAAGTTTTTTTAGTTTGTTGAGTAACTCAAGATTAAATAAATTTAAATAGAGACCTAGCCCACTAGAGAGATTAGATTAATCTTTCTAAAGTAGTAGTGAGGGTTATTATTTCAAATATCATAATGGGATTAACCAAATAAATAATTGAAGTTCTAATCTTATTTGATTGTTGAAGGATATAACTAATTACTTATTTCTTCCATTTACCTTATATTCTAAGGAAAAATTACCTTTACTTAATGTAGTTAATATTAAGTGTTAGGAAACCAAATTTCTTGGACATAGGTTAGGTATTAAAAGATTCCTCAAAGAAAGAAAAAATTTATGTCCATTATATGATTTTGTTATTAATCCCTATTAAAGATTTTAATGACAAAGTTTTAGAGATATATCAATATCCTATACACGACAAAATATAATGAAATTTTAAGTTAAATAATGATTTATAAACTTTAATGGCAACATTTAAGATGTATGTCAACACCATAATAGCACAATGCAAATAGTTGTATCAAGTAGATCTAAAAGGTATAATGTCTTAATAGAATTATAATACTATAGTTATTGTATTAAAAGTATAAGCATGGACTACAATTAAAGGCATTGGCTTAGGTATGATAATAATTATCATTACAAGAAAAATGATTGCATGGCTTTTCTTGCCTATACAAGATATGATAAAGGTCATAAATATTTCTAGTTCATGTTTTTGAGTATTTGATACTAAATTTAGATTCAATATAACTACAATATTCAAGGCATGATAAGAAATGATTTATTTAGCAAAAGTAATTGATTCAAGTTTGTACAAATAGTTCATATGTATTGGATCCAATGATATTCATAATTAATATAAATGGCAAGAATACAAAGTTAGATAACTAAGTTATTCTTTTATTCCATGTTAGTCAAATCAGTATAATGAGAATCAAAAAGTTGCATACAATAATATATGTATCATTTGATTATAAATTATATGAAACTTATGAAATTTGACAAGTTGAAGGATGGTCAAATCAAACTTCAGTGAAAGGATGATGAGTGTAATGCAATGTCAAATCTTATACATGTGATGTATGAGATGTAATAACAATTCATAAAAGGATGAATAATAGTATTTCATTAAATTTACTGTTGACTTTATATGATGTAATCATATGCATTAAATGAAATATTGATTTAAAATTTTGAAAAGTTTATAAAGTATTTAAATCTAAGAATAAATTAAGCATTGAGAATATTGAAATATTCTGATGATATTAATGTAGTGAGACTTGAAATTTTTTATTATTTATAAGGAATGAAATTTCTCTAGTGAATACTTCCACAACTAAATTTCATAATAATATGAATTTGTATAAAAAGGGAGATATAATATAGGATATTGTATGATATAAAATTCATTTATTTTATAATTATGCCTAGTACATTAATTTACCTTTGACAGTTTTAGTTAGATCAATTAACAAGATTTTATGTTAGATAAGAAATTGGTAAAACTTTAAAAGAAACAAAGTCAATGATTTTGGGATGTGATACCTAGTTAAAGAATATATTATCCAATAAGTTTAGAACTAAATTGCAAAATAAAAAGTTGTGATATATCCAAAAGGGTAGATATCATCTCACAAACCTTATGGAATAAAATGTTTATTTTAATACACACTTATAGCATAATAGTTCTCAAGATAAGCAATGGGAGTAAGATGAAGTGTGAAAATTTCAAATCTTATAATAATACATTCAGTTGAAAGTAACGCCTTTGTTGATACATTTGATGTGTGGGTTAAAGTATATAAGATGTTAAAATTAACTTTCATGATGAATTTAAAGAGTTTTTTTTAGGTAATTGTGGATTTATCATTTCTATAAGAAGCTTTGTTATACTCTAACTATATAGACGACATATTGTTTGAAGAGAATAAAAATTTATGTTTTCAATTTTTAAACATATGAAAGTCTAAGAATAACTCTTCTTGGATGTACAAAGCTAATAACTTAATTATGGGAATTAGATCTAGAGATAAATACAAAATTTGTTTACATAGTATAATCTAAATACATAGATAATATATTAAAGGTGTTTAGTAATTGAGATATTTGATATTAATGAAATATTAACATATCCATTATTCTAGAATAAGTTTATATTTGAGTTTTTAAGGTTATATTTAAAGTCCTAGTTAAGGTATACTTTACTTAGAACAATATTAGTTTGAGATTGAAAAGGTTCCAATGTAGCATTAATTTAGCCACAATGTATTTTTCATTTAGTAAAAATAATTATTTAGATCAAGAAATTCTTTACTAGACTTAGTATAGTTCCTTGCATTGTTTACATATGATAATTTATAGTGGATCTTTACAGCCATTAGCTATGCAAATTTAGATAAGGTCTCATTAAAGATCTAAGTACATATTTAGACAGTTTCTTTTAATTATAATGATAATTAAGTTGAAACTCGCAAGATTTAAACAAGTGTTATTCTCAAATATCTTGTAGAATTCACTTACTAAACAAATGTTTTAGTAGTAATATGATCATCATATTGTGATATGGTTTAAGATATTGAAACAATTGGCTTAGTGCAAGTGGGAGATTTTTTGTTTACGCCCTACAACCAATAAGGTAATTGTACTTTTGTGATATAATTTTTTAAAGACATTCTCATCTTATACATATTCATATTTATACAATAAAGTTCATGAGATTAATATATATTAAAAATAAAATTATAATGAGATCATGATGGTAAGATTCTTATTATATTTATATATTATTCTTAAATTGTTATTAGTCATCGTTCTATTGTAATTGGATACTAATGGAGTGTTAAAAAGGCTGGCATACATCATGTTTCTCCCTTATGAAAAAAATAGTAATATTGTAGATTAAAGTATAGAGATATTTAAATAAACATATGAGTGCTCATTAAAGAAAAACTTCACTAAATTGACTTGATATGAGAATTTTGTTTAAAACATTACTTGTATATTTATAGAAATTCTCATTGAAATAATTGTATAATTGATCTTTTAATTTGAGATCCCTAAAGTATCTCCTATATGGATTGATATATTTTGATAATACCTACAACATATCCTTATTAGGGTAGCTTAATTGGTAGTTATTAGATATAGTATGAACTATATGGAAATAGTTGAGTGATAAATGTAAGATTCATCACTCTAAAGTAATTATGTTCTATTATTCTCAATTTTATATTGATTCAGGAAATCATTAGCTAAGGTTAAATGATAATTAAGAAGAGATTTTTAAATGCCGTTAATATAATTAAGGTTAAAAGATATAGACATCCCCTATAGTTTTAAAAAACCTTTAAAAAAACTCTTGATCTTTAAAATTATAAAAAAACTCCTTTTCTTAGACTTTGGTCAAAAAATAATGACAAAATACACGTAGTCTGAACATTAGATATAGTCTAATTAAATGTCACTAACTCAGAGTTTAAGCATAATAAAAAATAAATAAATTTGACTTAAATTAATAATTTAAGATAATTATAATTAATTATTACTTTGGTTCAAATTTAATCAGTTCAATTCAAGTTTAAGAGTTAGGTTGAATAATTATAAAAGAATATTAGGTTGGTCCATGTATGTGTTCATATTACATATATTTTTTCACTATTTTTTTAACCAAAGTCTAAGAAAAAAACATTTTTTGGAAAAAAAACCAAAAACTAAAAGGAGTTTTTTCAAGAAATTTAAGGATCAAGGAGTTTTTTTTTTAGATTTCTTAAATTACAAGGGTGGTCTATATCTTTTACCCTAGAATCAATTACTAACAATAAAGAACTAACATAATTGGATTCAGATCGAATAGACATTAATTCTATACTCTATGTTTAAGAAAAATATTATATGATGAAATGATTGAATAATACAAAAAAAAATCATACATAGAAAGATTAGTCAAAACCACTTTGATATTTTTAATATTTAAGTGCTCATAACGAGTTGTTAGACGTCAATATTGATATATAGATATAAATTATTTCAATAGATAGCTGAAAATAAATTAACGAAGTTTATTTATCTAACCTTAAATATTATCTAGTGTTATAAGGACAGTTGATAAAAAAAATAATTTAATCAAGTTGGATTTAAATGTAAAGTTTGAGAAACAATAACTTTAAATATGAAATATTTAATAATTCATATTTATAAATAAGTACTAGTATCAGATACTGAATCTTATTTGGGCTTGATAGGTGTTTAATTATAATCAATTATAATTATAATTAAAGTTAATTAAATTATGATTTTATTTCAACTAAATTATTAAAAGATTCAAACTCTATTATAAATAGACTTAGGCTCTAAAGGAGTAACACTTCTTGTCTACCCCTCTTTATACCATTCGTTGAGTTTTCTCAACTTATTCATATAGATACCATTAGGGGGTTGACATTTTAATGGAAAATCATGGTGGGATGTGATCTTGCATAAGGCAAACTAAAACATGAAACTGTTACTATTGATTTCTCAAAAGTAAAAATTATTTAAATTCTATAACATAATTAACATATAAAATATAATAAAGCTTGAATCATAATTATACCTTATTATGAAACTTGATTTTTTTCTTATCATTTCCCTCAAACTATTTATGAAATCAACTCTTCTCCTTTCCACCACAATTGCACACGTGTTTGACATCTAATAGTATTTACAAAATGTGTTGAGAAAACTCTACAACTATTGTAGAAAGAGTTATGTAAGAAATATTAGCTCCCTTGGAGTCTAAGTTTATTTATAATATGACTTGGACGTTTTAGTAATTTAATTGAAATTAAAATGTAATTTAATTAAGATTACAATTAGTTATAGTTAAATACTAATTATGTCCAAATATGATCTAATATCTCATATTGACTTTTATTCATTAAATACCTTATATTTAATCGTAAAATTTTTAAAACTTTATAATCAAGCCCAACTTAATTAAAACACTTTTTTAAAACTTATTTTTTATTTGTGGCCCATTAGATTATCAAGTATGTTGGTAATAGATATAAATTATAAACCTAATCATATTTAGAATTAGATAAATTAAAATCATTTAATTTAATTTTTAATTATTTAATTAAATAATTTATATCTTTATATTAAGATTAACGTCTAGCAACGCATTATGACTACTCAAATATTTATGAATGTCAAAGTAATTTTGACTAATTTTTTTATGCATGATTGTTCATATAATTCAATTATTTCATCATACCACATTCCAATTAGATATAAAGCATAACATTAGTGTCTACTTTATTTAATTACATTAGTTCTCCACTATTAGTAATTAATTCTATTAATAACATTTGAACATTATCCTCAAAGTGTCATTTCATCTTGACCAAATATTTTTTTCAAGTTAATATTAATCGAGAACAATTTGAAAATAGTCTCCCTATCAGCTAGGGGTAACGTTGTGCACTATTAGATTTTCCTAGAACCCGTGTATTAGCAAGATTTTCATTGGGTAGTTTTTGTCGTTTACTAATTGAAAATTAATATAACATTCTCCCTAAAGTGAACTTATTTTCTAATAAACACCAACAAGTTTGTTTAACTATCTTCATACTTTAGTATATGAGATTAGCAATTTCTTTCATAAAGAAAAATATAATATATGCTAACCATTTTACATTTTATTAATATCTACTCTCTTTTTTTTATTCAAAAAAACCTCACAGGCGGGTTAAGCGGGTTCACCTCTCATCAGAAGGCCAAGTGACTACATCCAATCACTGAGGGCCAAGCGGCTGCACCTCATCACTGAGGGCCACACTAGTTCTCTACCTATAGGTAAAACCTCGGCTGTCCCAGGCTCTTACAAGAGGGGCTAGCAAGGAATCGAACCTGGGACCTAACCGAAACCAAGCCTCGCTCTCAACCATCTAGTCACACCCCTTGGGGGCATATCTATTCTTTATATAACAATGATTAAGAATAATTTAGGGTAATACATCAATACACTATGAATCTTATCATAATTTAATTTACAGTGTACATTTATTTCATAAACTTTATCATATACATATAAAAATGTATAATATAAAGAATATCTTTAAATAATTGTATCATTAGATTATAACCGATAGATTAACTGTATGAAGTGAACCAAAACATGTATTTGATTGTGGAGGTAGTGATAAACTTATTTCCGAATTTGATTCAAAGAGAGTTATAAAAAATGAACAAGATTTCTAATAAAGTACATCTTATGTTTACGTTTATTATATTTATGCATTAATCTTAAAGTAGTATTGATTTTCAAAAAATTGAATAAAATCTATCTATATGTCTTCTTCTATAGAAGTATCGAATCTCACCTTAAATTTTCAACTAAAGAAAGTAATGCCAACGAATATTTTGGGCAAATTTTACTTCCATTTGAAGGTCTGAGAAAAGCAGCAGCAGGCCCATGCCCAACCGTACCTCGAGGAAGGTAGGATGCGAGCCATGGTCATTCCTCTTCTTTTGAGTCCAAGAAGAGGAATGACTCTGATGGTGGCATCTTGTCCATCCACAAAATACGCATGATACATTTTTTATTATAAAAACAAAAATACTTCGATACAGTGTTCAAGCTCTTCGTTGTCCTTCAAATGATAGTGCTTCGGAGTGACTTATAAAAGCCTAATACTAAAGAAAAATAGATTAAAAGAGGAAAATATTGACACAAAATATTGATATAAAGGTTTATCTTCATATTGATAAAGAAAAAGAGATATTTTTAAAAATTAATGAAAATAACGTTTTAAATATAATTATTTGAGTATTAAAATTTTAATATTACAGTAAAAAATTTTAAAATGTGTTTTAGAGTTTTTAATCGTTTTCTCAATATATTATATAGAGGCAAGGGCTAAGAGTGGCGAAAATCTTAAAGCTTTTCTCTTATTGGATTGTGAAGGTCAACGGTAAATCATGTGTGTTAGAATATATTTTATATATTATTTGTTTAGTTTTGGCATTTTTAAATTGGACATATAAAAGATGGAGTTTGTGTTTTATTAGAAGTTCATGTAGTTATTGCCTCCTTATTTGTTTTTAAAAAAGATTCTATGAGATACATGGAGTTGGATATTGGACTAAGGGGAAGTTTCAGCTGTTGAGACAAAAATGCCAAAAAAGGGGGAGATTGTTAAGATTTATTTTTTAATATATCATATCTTTATTTTTGGCATTTTAATTGGATATGGGAATTTTCCTAATAGTGTTTGTTGATGTGCCTAAATTGGGAATGGAGTATTCTGTTGAA
>JANKOE010000205.1:64425643-64436173 GCA_026284465.1 Erythroxylum citrifolium | reverse complement strand
GCAAAATTCTAACTCCTATCACACATGTACTTTCATAAACATGTATTATTTTAACTAGGGTATATTTTGGGGCCTTATATTACCCACAATGAATAAAGAAGATACGTCAATCTGTAATGCATGTCAAATGGGTAAGCAGATGAAAGTGCCACACAAAAAGGTTAGACATGTTCCCTCATCACGCATACTTGAATTGATTCACATGGATTTGGTTGGTCCGACATAACAAGATAGTGTTGGTGGAATGAGATATTTTCTAACTTATATTGACAATTATTCGAGATATACTTGGGTATCTTTTTTGAAAGAAAAGCCAGATGCTTTCAAGGCTTTTAGAAGCCTATGTATGCAAGTTATAAATCTAAAAAATATGGTTATGTTGAGAATTCGGTAAGATCACGGAAGGGAATTTGAGAATACAAGTTTTAATGACTTTTGTGAGGAGTATGGTATCATACATGAATTTTCAGCACCTAAAACTCCACAAAAAATGGAGTTGTTGAAAGGAAAAATAAAACTCTTCAAGAAATGGCCAGATCGATGTTGAATGGAAGAAAAATGTCTATGCATTTTTGGGCTGAATCAGTTAATACAGCATGATACATATGTAACAGAGTTTACCTTCGAAGCATCTTGAATAAGACTTCATGTGAACTTTGGAAAGGAAAGAAACCATATGTGAGTTACTTTTATATCTTTGATAGTAAGTGCTACATTTTTAGAGATCGAGAATAGCTCGAAAAATTCAAGAGCAAAAGTGATGAAAGAATCTTCATTAGTTATTCAATTCATAGTAAAGCCTACAGAGTGTATAATCAAAGAACAAAAAAAGTGCTAGAGTCCATAAATGTTGTGATAGATCATGTATCTCTTTTGAATGATCAAGTGGCAGAAGAAAATCCATAGAACTGATCCTCATAATTAGCTCAAACAACCAACGAGACAAGATCGAATAATTGCCCAGATTTGCAGTTAGTTGCTATTGAGGAAGTAACTGCGTGAATTAAAGAACTATCAGTTACTTCGGATGATGAATTATACTCAATGCAGAACTTGTTTCAGTAAATGTTCAAAACACAAGAAAAGCTGACTTGAATTGAGATCCTACCTCCCGAATCAGAGGAAGTCATCCCGTAGAGAATGTTATTGGAAATGTTAATGAAAGAAGAAAAAAAAAGAAGGTAGAAGGGTTGATTATCGAGAACTTACGGGTTACTTAAGCTATACTTCTTCTTTCGAGCCAAAGAACGTTAAAGAAGCCCTACAAGATAAGTTCTGGACAGCAGCTATGCAAGATGAATTGATTCAATTTGCACAGAATGATGTATGGGAATTGGTACCAAACCATCGAATGCTAATGTGATTAGAACAAAATGGGTGTTTCGAAATAAAACAGATGAAAGGGGTAATGTAACCAGAAATAAAGCAATGTTAGTAGCTCAGGGATATTCTTAGGTTGAAGGAATAGACTTTGACGAGACTTTTGTACCAATGGCACGACTTGAGTCTATTAGAGTATTATTGGGCATAGCATGTGTGAAGGGGTTTAAGCTTTATTAGATGGATGTAAAGAGTGCTTTTCTGAATGGGTTTATATAGGAAGAAGTGTATGTCGAGCAACCGAAAGGATTTATTGATTTAGCCTATGCAGATCACGTTTTTAAGCTAAAGAAAGCTCTTTACGGTCTCAACTAAGCACCAAGGTCTTGGTACGAAAGTCTCACACAATATCTCATCAAGCAAGGATATAAACGAGGTAATGTTAACAAAACTCTATCTTTTAAAAAGTTTAACTATGATTTTGTGATTTCTCATATCTATGTTGATGACATTGTGTTTGGTGCCACACATCCGAAAATGGTAGAAGAATTTGTTGAATTAATGACATCCGAATTTGAAATGAGTATGGTAGGTGAGTTGAATTTCTTTTTGGGTTTGCAAGTTAAACAAGTGAAGGATGAAATTTTTATATCGCAAACCAAATATGCCAATAGTTTAATAAAGAAGTTTGGTCTTGTGAATGCTAGACATGCGAGGACACTTATAAGCATCTCAACAAAGCGAAATAGAGATGAGAATGGTAAAAGCGTTGATGTCAGTCTATATCAGAGCATGATCAGAAGTTTATTATATTTGACTGTAAGTAGGCCAAATATCTGTTATAGCGTCGGCGTATGTTCTCGCTATCAAGCCAACCCGAAAGAAACACATCTAACAGCGGTCAAGAGGATTATCAGGTATATAAACGAAACATTTGATTTTGGGATATGGTATACATCTGACTCGACATTTTATCTAGCTGGATATAGTGATGCGGATTAGGCTGGAAACTTAGATGATCAGAAAAGCACTTCAGGACATTGTTTCTTCTTAGGAAACAATTTGATATCTTGGTATAGCAAGAACCATAATTCAATTTCACTATCAACCGCAGAGGTAGAATATATTGTTGCAGGTAATTGTTGTTCACAACTTCTTTGGATGAAACAGATGCTAGAAGATTATGGGATTGATCAGAATGTGTTGACAATCTTATGCGATAACAAGAGTGCCATAGATATCTCTAAGAATCCAGTTCAGCATTCAAGAACAAAACACATAGATCTAAGGTACCACTTTATTTGAGAGCTTGTGGAAAGCTAAATAATCACTTTGTCACATATATCTACAGAAAAGCAGTTGGCGGATATCTTTACGAAACCTCTTGATGTAGTAAGGTTTGGACTTCTTCGAGAGGATTTGGAACTTTGTGCTTTACATTATTGATGTATTTTTTATATTTAAAAAAAGTTAAAAAAGAAAGAAAAAAAAAAGAAAAGGGTGCATTTTTCATCCAAGGGATAAAAAATTCCTATATGTCTTTCTCTTCTCACCAACGCTCCTCTTCCACCTCTCTATCCGTCCACTCCAAAGCTCCACATCACTCACTTGGCTGCGTTGAAAATCTCTTAATCGTGGGCACATCACCACTGAAGCTTCATCTATTTCTTATTTATGATGCTCTCAAGGCACCTACAACATTGGGTTGAAGCTTTTTCCATCGGGAACTCAGTGTATATGTGAAACTTGTTAACCTCCATTGAAGACACATATCTTCTCTCTACGATATTGCTTCTTTTCACTTCAAGGTTGCTATAATTTGTTGATTTTGTTTGGGTTTTGCTATTTTTCTAAAAATATGGGCTAGAACAAAGAGAAAATGTCCCCTTTGGTGTTCAAAAAGAAGACAGCAGCTCCAACATATCACTCAAGTCGATTAATGCTCAATTCAACACTCGGAAGGAGATTCACCGGGGCTGGGTCATCTTTGGTGACTCCCATTGATATTCCCAACATTACGTCTGTTAGGAAAAAGTAACAGATCTAGATGATGATGTTATTCGGGTCATATTATCTATGGTTGAAGACTCTACTTTAGATTTCAATGAGACTCCCGCAGCAACTACGACTCCTAAAAATGTATAAAGGAGCGAGCTCAAAAAACAGTCCGACCACCTCCCCGCATTTCTTATGTACATCTGACAGTGGATAATGTGATTTCCTTCTAGTTATACTCCTCTGCAGCTGAACAGAAATGGGCGACTCTCAATACTGTCGAGTTTGTTCTCGATCGTCCAATCAATTTAGAGGAGTTTCAACAATATGGTTTGGACATTTTATTATCGAGAGACATTTAATGCAAGCCTCACTGCTTCCGCAACACTATGACTCAGATCTGGTGAAAGAATTTTACTACAATTTATCTTGTGATATTCTGAATGAGACCGCTTTGAGTTATAGAATAGTGTATGTGCGCGATTAGGTAGTCTGTTTTGATGCTGATCGTTTAAATTTGTTTATGGGATTTGATAATCTGATTGGTGATCAACTTTATGATGATGATTGGAATGTCACTAATGATTTAATTTCTATGGTATTGACTGGTGGAAAATTGAATGCATGGTTGTCTAGCTCCGTACTTCCTTCTTTAATGCTTACCTAAAAGTATTTCGTGCTCTTTAATTTAGTAGTGGCCAACTGGATACTGAGCACGCACGTTGTCTCTGTCTACTTGACACAAGCCAAATTGATTTATGCGATCAGTACTAGAGTGCAATTTAGTCTTGGACGTCTCATTATTAAAGCTATGTTGGCCATTAAGAGTAAGCCACACTCATTACTATACTTTCCATGCTTAATCTCTCAATTTTTATATGACAATGAATTTCCCAGGATGGAGTCGAGTATACTTGAGTTGGTTCCCTTGATTAACATTGATAAGTCAAATTATTTATATATGATTTTGGAATCAATTGGAACTAATTTGACTTATCTCTATGTGAATTTTGAGTTTTATTTGGTTAATTCTCACACATTTTAACTTTATTGCTTAATAGGTACAAATGGATAGATTTTGGTGCAAGAGGCATAACTTTTGCTGTGGATGTTGGATTAAGGTCATTCAAGTAAGCTTTCGAAGATAACCCGGAGTTCTAAAACTATTGTGAAGACTTTAAGGAGAGATTTTATCGTTTAAAGAGTCAAAATTGCACATTTTTGTAGATGCCCAGTGTATGTCCCCCAGCGGACATGATGTCCCTTCAAACGGACATGAGCGGAGTTGGAAAGTTGGAAAACCTGAGAATGTCCACTCAGTGAACATGAAGTCCACCTAACGGACATTTACTGACTAAATTCGCTCCAGAAGACAAAAAATGTCCGCCCAACGGACTTAACATCTGCCTAACAAACATTGACGGCACTGTTATGATCCATTTGGCAAAAACTAGGTTTCTTTGAGCCCAAGACATCTTAAATACTCATTTTTAAGACCAAAAGAGGGGGTTCTGCACTAAAAACGAGGCTGCATAAAAGGAGGCACCCAAAAGAGGCAAAGAAGAAGATAAAGGGTGATTGAATCAAGCATTGGAAGCAATCTTGTTTTGTGTTCTCTCAATCTTCTCTCTACTCTTTCTTGGATGTTGATTGTCTTTATTTGTTTGGATTCTTTTATCATGTTCTTGAACTAAACCCCATTTAGGGTTAGGGATGTAGCCTACTTTGGGGGATTGATTTATATTTTATGGATTAACTGGTGTTGAATGAAAGTTCTTGGGTTATATTTATCTTTCTTGAACTTTATTGTTGTTTCTATGCTTGATCACCATAGATGCAACCTTAGGAATCATATGATGAACTAAGAGGTGAAGTATAATTTAAGCCTTAGGACACATTAGATTTAGAGATAGAGATATCCTGAACTAGTGTGATAACTTATGGTTGCTTGTTCTTAATGAATTTGACTAGTTAGGTTTTGCATTGAGATATCGTAATCATAGTTAGGTATTCTTATATGTCTTGAGAGAGAATATAAGTAAATTTGTTCAATTGTTATTATAACCTGTCATTCAATCAATTCCATAATTTATTGATCAATCTCTTAAATTGGTGAACCCTAAAGCCCTAAGTCTAAATCATCATATTTCCCTTATTTGTTTATTTACAATCTTTACAATTTATTGTCTGCTCTGATCCAACCATCTTTTAAGTTTCTTATTATTTTAGTTCAAGTAATTTAGGATTAATTCAGTAGTGAGTATCTTAGTCTTATGGGAGATGACCTTCGAATACTTGAATTGTAGGTACTAGGAATGATTCTGTACACTTGCAGACTTTGTCAACCAAGTTTTTGGTGTTGTTGTTTGGGGGCTAATTTATATTTGCTACTATTACTTCTAGTTATTTTTAATTACCTTTTTCTTCCATTAATTACTTTTAAACCCTCTCTTTTTTTAATTCCAGGAGCTGCATGAACTTAAGGCATTCAAGAAATTTGAATAAAGATCACTTAATTGAGATAAATCCTGAAATTGAGCGCACTTGTAGAAGGAACAACGCCCAAAGAAGAAGAGAGATGGCAAATAATAATCAAAATCCAATTCTACATGGGAACAAAATATAGGGAACAATCAATTCAATGAAGGAAATCAGGTGGAACCGGTGGTTGTTAATCCTGTAGTAAGGAGAATTAGAGATTATCATATGCCATTTATTGCTGCGAACCTTTTTGCATTCGATTAAATATAGCAGTAAAGAATTATAAGCTGAAGCATATTCATCTATTTATATTGCCACAATTTAATGGAATACCAAGTGAAGATGCTCTAGCCTTTATGAGAGATTTCTATGATACAGTTCAAACTCTTCCATTGTATGGATTGTCCGAAAATGAGTTAAGGCTAAGGTGTTTTCCCTATTGTATGAAGGGATTAGCAAGAAACTGGTTACTGAGCTTGGAGGTAGATTCCCTTGATACTTGGGACAATGTAATGGAGACTTTCATGATGAAGTGGTACCCAACCCACAAAACTCTCAAACTAAGGAAGATGATAAATTGGTTCTCGCAGAAAGAAGGGGAAATTTTTCATGAAGCATGGGAGCAATTTAATGATCTCCTTAACCAGTGTCCTCATCATGGATTTGATACATACTCTTCGACTTAGTTTTTCTACTATAGTCTCACTAATCACAATCAAACTTTGGTGGATTTAAACATTGGTGGGAATATTAGTAACCTAAGTTCCTAAGAGTTATGGAATATTTTCAAAAAAGTTGCAGAGAATTCACATTGTAAGGTGACTAGGAGCAAAGCTGCTACTCTTAATGAAGTGGGTTCTAAACCTGACATAGCCTACCAAGTTACCGAGATAAATAAGAAGTTGAATATGCTGATGAATGACAACAAGTCTGGTAGGGATCCTTGCACTCTTTGTGGTAGATTTGGGCATACAGCAGCTGGTTGTATGAACATTGAAGCGATAATGCCAGAGGAAGAGGTGAACTATCTAAACAATGGTAGACAAGGCTAGAGATTTGGTCCTTTCTCAAACACCTACAATGCAGGTTGGAAGTTTCATCCAATTTTTTCATACAAAAATCAAGGGGCTGCAAAACCAATGAGACCACCTAGGTTCCAAACACCACCGAAACAGAAGTATTCACCTCCTTCATCTTCTGCACAATTGTAATTCCCTTTACCTTAGAAGAAAAAAGTGGATAGGCTTAAAGATATGTTTGCTCAACTTATGAGCAAGATGGATCAAAGTGCTTAAGCTAGCTCTCAAGCCATGAACAGAATGGAGCAGAACATCCAGTCTAACCAAGCTGTCATCAGAAATTTAGAGGTTCAAATCAATCAAGTGGCAAAAGAGGTAAGTGAAAGAGGTAAGGGAAAGCTACCTAACAACACGAAATGAATCAAAAA
This sequence comes from Erythroxylum citrifolium, assembly GCA_026284465.1. Taxonomy (NCBI): domain Eukaryota; kingdom Viridiplantae; phylum Streptophyta; class Magnoliopsida; order Malpighiales; family Erythroxylaceae; genus Erythroxylum; species Erythroxylum citrifolium. Next base: position 64,428,930 of record JANKOE010000205.1, on the reverse strand, counting down.
CAGGGTTGTATGGCAATTCTTCTAAGGAGTGGTAAGGTGGTAGAAGGTGTGGTTCCTAAAGAGAAGGAAGCTAAGATAAATGAAACTAAGGATGCTGAAATTGTGAATTTGGATGAAGAAGAAGAGCCTAAAGAAACCAAACCGAAGAAAGAGTCTTCACCAATTTCATAATTTTCCTTTGTGCCACACATACCATACCCTCAAAGGGTAAAGAAGAAGCATGATGATTCCAAATTTTAGAAATTCCTTGACCTTTTTAAGAAGATCCAGATCAACGTCCCTTTTTCTGAAGCACTTGCTGAGATGCTTGTTATGTTGGGCACTATTACCGGAACCTAACCTTCATGCGAAAACATGAAACCTTAAGCGTGGCAATGACCTCGAAAGATTCTTTCATTGAACCCTTATTAGACCTGACTACTTCAAATTCATTAATATCTTATAATATCCCAAAAATTTCTTTCAAATTACTTCATGGTACACCCATGCGAAACCGCCACTATGCCTGAACTAAATCTCCTGTTCGCGATCAGAATCCCTATCCTTTGCCTCTCTATAATAGGCTTAGAATTGGTGATCTCAAACTAACTACAATTTCATTGCAACTTGTTGATAGATCAATTAGATACCCTATTGGTATAGTTGAGGACTTACTAGTAAAAGTTGGTAAGCTTATAATTCCATCTGACTTTGTTGTGCTTGAGATGGATTTCGATATGCAAGTTCCTATAATTTTAAGAAGACCATTCTTAGCCACTGGTGGAGCATTGATTGATGTCCCAGATGGTAAGCTGACCTTGAGAGCTGGTGATGAGAAAGAGGTATTTAACATTTTCAAAGTGAATAGATAAGGAATGAAAAAAGATGGTTGGTAATATATTATGATTGGATGAATAATGTTTTTATATCCCCTTTTGAGATAATACTCCATACCCTCTAATACAGTGAGGAATGGAAGCTATGTCCTTTTTTATTCCTCGCTATATTTATTATAATTTCTATTACCACGTTTCCAAGTGAACTAAACACAACCGAAAACTTAGATGAAGAAAGCCTTGATGTTGGATCATAAATATATCTTCATCAAGTGAGCCATGAAAAAAAGCATTGGCGATTATATTGATTAACTACCCATCCCTTTGAAATTGTCGATGAGAGAATTGTTCTTACTACTATTGGTTTGATAAATGGATCGTAAGTTTTAGTGAAGTCAATGTCTGGTCTTTGATGGAATCCCTTTGCAACTAACCTTACGATATATATCTTTTAATCTTGCCTTGTCATATTTTATGCAAAAAACCCACTTTGAGCCAACAAGGCTAATTTTTGGTAAAGGTAGTACTAGTGTCCAGATTTAGTTTTAAATCATGGCATCATATTTGACTTTTATGGCACTTCGCCATTATTAGAATTTCATTGCTCGAGCGAAGGTGTAAGGAACAATAGTAGGAGATGCTAAAGAGACAAAGGCCTTTGGTTTTAAATAGCCAAATTGTGCTCGGGTTATCATATGATGTGTCTTAGGTGGGGCATGTTGGTGATTAGTTTTGAAGAGATCAATAACTAGTCGAAGTCTAGGTGAGAGTGAACTTCAACTTGTTTCGATGGTTAGAGATTGATCATAATGGGTAAATAAGGCTTTTAGGTGGAGTGAATGAGGAGAAGATGTTATTGGGTTAAGGTTTCAGATTGGTAAGGATAATGGTAAATTTGTTGAATTTAGATGTGCGTGTTGGATTAGGAGAGTATGGGTGTTCTTGCACTAAAATTAAAATGGTGTTTGTAGTGTTTATGTTGCATCATTCTTATTGGATAGTGGGGTTCACTTGCGGAATTGATTATGTGAGTGAGAATATGGTCGCAGGTTGGTTTGGTGTTTGTTAAGTGGTTGGACTTACTCTAGATTTGGGCAAAGATGTATCTCCATTTTTTTATAATTAAAAAATATAAAATAATGTGAGACAAAAATTTGAATTTTAAAAACAAAGACTAATTGTTGGAAATTTTATTATAACCCATAGCAGTACATTTAGTTGATCTAGAAAATAGTTTATTTGTAGAATATGGTCTTAATCATGTATAACATAAACACCAAAAAATATGCAAATCATTATAATTTGAAGATTACTAAAATAATTTCTCTGAAGGATTATCAAAATTTAAATTAGAAAGCTTATTAATTATATAAATTCCAATGTCAAAAGCAAAATTATAATATTTGGTAGACATTGATGAATGAAAAAGTAAGGAAAAACCTCTCTGGTTCAGCCTGATTCTGCTGAGTCGGATGGTCGTCGTTTTGATCCATGACCTGTGCGATTCTGACTATGTGATACCTGCAAAACAGACAAAGGCACGCCGGGGGTTGTTTCCCGGGAGGCCCCTCCGACGCTCAAGTTAATATTTTGGTAGGATTTTTGCCGCTGTAATCAGAGAACAGTAGGGTTGTATTGTCATACCTGAATTATGGCAGAATTATACCTTATATATGCTGTGAACGCTAGGTTTACGTAGCTTATTGTGTTTGCATGGGAGTCTGACATCCAATGGGCCGAATGGGCTGTGTTCGTTGGGCCGTTGGTACCCAGGCTCGGGGTTGGGCTGGTCAAGGCCGGTCCAGTCGACCCGATCATAAGCCCCCCTACTCCTCGAGTCTGAGCTAAGAGAAGGGTCGAAGGAGTGCATGAGATTGCACAGCCTATTCGGTCGTAGGACAGTGGTAAGTCCAATCGGTCGGGCGTCGCCACTTGACGCGCGATAGCTCGGGAAGCGAATGACCGATCGATCGGAGAGTTGGGTCGATCGATCGAGAGTGTCCGACTACGATCGACTGGGTATTGGCATACGATCGTGAGGTTAAATCTAATTATTACTTTGAGGATACGTATCTTTTGAACACCGTTCAAAATTTAAAACCCATGCGCCGTCCAACTGCCGCATAGCTGTCATGCACTGTCACGTTCTATCACGCGCGTCCTTTCAACTGTCACGCCGCTTCGAAATAGTAACCCTAATTTGCCACAACTCGCACTCCGCCACGTGTTTAATATTGACTGGCGTTTTGATTCAGCTTTCAGCGCTATATATATCGGGTTTAACAAGTTGAGCACTTTTTCCTACGCGTACCGATTCTTCTACTCTTATTCTTCTTCATTTCCAGAGTTTGGTCTGTAGTCACCGGAGCTTTTTTCTCTATCGCCATTCCCATCTCAAACTTCAATCGCTAACTTAGGTACGTCCTTCTCCCTCTTTTCCTCCTATAAATTTTTGCTTTGTGAACATGTCGT
>JANKOE010000205.1:64376037-64397645 GCA_026284465.1 Erythroxylum citrifolium | reverse complement strand
ATTATGGTTTATCATCATTAAATGGAGTTATGAACTTACCATTAAATGGTTTAATGGTTATCTTTTAATGTTAGCATATAACCTATTAGCATTCATTGGATTAAAGAAGAAAGATGTGCATTGGATGGACCATCTTCCTTCTTTCATCTTCCAAAACTGAAATTGGTAGGTCATATTTAGGTTAATAGTCTTTTCATATAGCCATCTTAAAGATAAATGAGAAGAGTCCCATTTATTGTCTACTTTATGATTGATTAAAGAAAAAAGTGGTGCATTGGATGCTATTCTCTTTTTCCTTTCCATGTATAACCAAAATTGAGTGTGTAAGAATGTGTTCTTGCATGGTTTAACTCTCTCTCTCTTTTCATGCATGAGTGGGCTGAAATTTGCAAGAAAAGAGTCTCATTTTTTGTTCATTTCTTCTAAGAAAAATCTCCTCCAAACATTTCTTCTCCTTTCCCACCAAAGGATTTTGTTAACCAAGTTGCCCTAGAAGAACAAGAGGTAAATCAAATTGTTTGAGGATACAACAACAAGGAGATGATAGATTGAAAAAGGAAAGGATTCAAAAGCAAAGGCTTTGGATATAAGAAGAAGGAAAGGATAGCGCAACGAGGAATTAAAGTTATAGCGAAGAAGTCGGTAATAATCTTTATCTTATTTATGTTTATTATTATCCTTATACCATATCATGTATAGATTGGAATGATGATTTGGATATATTGCTTCTGTTATAAATAAGATTTCTAGAAAGTTTTTAAATCTACAAGTTCTCCAAATATGGCATGCTTTCTTTTTCCGATCTAACAGTAATGGCGTTAAACACAAGTGTTGCATATGTACGCTACGTTAAACACAATGTTTAAGAGGGAAAGGTCGTAGCTTTTAAAACAAAGATGAACAATAGCGTGGTTCGTGAGTGTTTATTCATCCCATCAAGCTACAACAGTATGAAAGAGTAAATAGATAAGAGAGTTGCGTGAGAGAATTGCGTGAAACAAAAGAGAGGGAGGCGCAATAATGAGAGCTGAAGGGGGTTTCGGTTAGGGACATTATTAAGTAGTTTTCTGAGAGAGACCCATGGAGAGCTAGGCATCCCGATGCCAGTTCAGAGGTGAAATCGACGCCGACGACCTGGGTTAAGTGTATTTTTACTATTTTTCTTGTTTCTTTCTCTCATTAGGAATTGATTATGTTATCCTAGGTTAATTGATTTGGATTTTATGTATGGATATTCAGGTTTTCATTATTGTTTAGTTATTTGTGTATGAACCCATTGGATATTATGAAAGGATGATTTTAATGCATTCATTAAATCATTTAATTACAAACTCATTGCTAGAATTTCGATATAATCCTTAATTATTATGTTGAAATTCATGTGTAGCGACTAATGATTCGTAATGATTAAGGATAACATGACGCATCGTATGTGGTTATTGCCTTGATTAATTTGTTTTCCTAATTCATAATGCTACTACTTAATTAAATCTAGAGATCGTATCCTAGGTTATTCAGTGGTTAAGTTTAATTAACGATCGTATCTTGATTAAACACTACTTAAAGGAAAACTTGGGTTAATTATTAACCCACGATTAATAGTTGCTAGGAGAGATTAGAGAACAACAAATCAATAAAATATGTTTAACTAGGGTATAGGTCAAGATTAAACCAAAATGGGTACAACATCAAATGGGTAATGAATGTCGTATTCGTTGTCCTTGCATTGATTACTTAAATATCAACTTTCAAAGTCAAGATGTGGTATATAATCACTTGCTAATCCGAGGCATAGATAAATTCTATAGTCTATGGCTTTATCATGGTGAACATAAGGAACCAAGTTATAGTAAAAGTGGTGGTACAAGTTATAATGATACTAACAATAATGATGTAAATGGTTGTGATGTTAATGATGATGGGATTGATGAGATGTTAGATGATTATGGGAATTATATGGAGACTATGAATGAAACATGTATGCCTAACATAATTGGTAGTATAATTAAGGATAATTTTGAGAAGTTATTGAAAGTTACTCAAGAAGAATTATATCTACGGTGCTCAAATTTCTCACAACTATCTTTTATTGTTAAGTTGTTGCATTTGAAGGTCTATAATAAATGGAGTAATAAGTCTTTTGACATGTTAATTAACTTACTTATCGATGCAATACCTATTGGACACAAATTGCCGAAATCTTACTATGATGTAAAGAAATTGTTAAGGGACCTTGGATTAGGATATATTTCAATTCATACATGTAAGTATGATTGTGATCTATTTTGGAAGGAAAGTAAAGATGTTCAGAAGTGTCCGATTTATGATCCATCAACATGGCAAGTTGACGATGGGAGAGAGAAAAGGATACCGAATAAAATCTTTTGATACTTTCTTATTAAATCACAACTACAAAGACTTTTTATGTCAAAAAAATAGTGATGGATATGAGGTGGCGTAGACATTGATGATAACATTATGCGTCATCCAGCAGACTCAATGGCATGGAAAGAATATGATAGAAAGTTTCCATGGTTTGCACAAGATTGTCGTAATATTCAACTTGGATTGGTCTCAATTGGAATTAATCCTTTCGGCAATATGAGTGCTTCATACATCATGTGGTCAGTTATTCTAGTGACATACAATTTAACTCCATAGAAGTGTATGAAGGAGCCTTTTATGTTATTGTCTTTGTTTATTCTAGTCCTATTGCTCCTAGTAAGAATATCGATGTCTACATACAACCATTAATTGATGAGTTAAACGATCTATGGAGTTTAGAATAAAAACTTTTGATTTTGTTCAAAGTGAAACATTTAGAATGCATGCACTGTTTTGTGGACTATAAATGATTTCCCAGCTTATGGGAATTTATCTGGGTGGAGCACTAAAGGGTATGTGGCTTGTCTTGTGCGTAATCATCAAACTTATTCAATGAGGCTACAAAGTAAAATATGTTATACGGGCCATCTTCATTATTTGGAACATGGGTATAGATGGCAAAGAAGTAAATTGTTTAATGGCAAAGCAGAATTGGGTGAAGCTCCATTTCAGTTGTGTAGTGATGATATTGTTTACTAGCTATCACATTGGGTGACATTAAACCTGCGAAACACCCAAGTAATAGAAAGAGAAAGAGAAATGATGTTGAATTCAATTGGACAAAAAAGAGAATATTTTTCAATTTGTCATATTGGAAGGAATTACTATTAAGGCATAATCTTAATGTGATACATATTGAGAAAATATCTGTGAGAATATTTTAGGAACTGTGATGGGATTGATGGAAAATCGAAAGACACAAGTAAGGCTAGAGTTGACTTGGAAGATATGAATATTAGAAAAGACTTGCATTTGAAAAGAAGAGATGATGGGTCATACATTATGCCCCCTGCTTGTTACAACATGTCAAGAAGGGAGAAACAATCTTCTGTCAGTTTATCCAATCAGTAAGGTTTCCTGATAGGTATGCATCAAACATAGGCCGTTGTGTGAATGTTAAAGAGGGAAAATATCAAGGTCGAAAAGCCATGACTGTCATGTACTTTTGCAACGATTACTTCTTGTTGGAATAAGTGGGTGTTTGCTAAAGGGTGTGTCCGTAACTTTGGGTCAATAAGGAGAGTTTTTTAAGAAATTATATTGCAAGACACTTAAAGTTGAAGAGCTTGACAAGATGGAAAAAGACATAGCTTTGATTTTATCTAAGCTTGAACTAGTATTCCCCCCATTGTTTTTTGATGTTATGGTTCATTTGGCAATTCACTTACCATATTGAGCAAAACTCTGTGCATCGGTTCAATTTCGATGGATGTTCTCGATTAAAAGGTAATTTTGCTTTAACTTTTACTTTTCTCAAAGTTATTTGTTAGTACCAAGTCCAAATATTCTATATTTTCCAAGTTTTTATGCTCTCTTAAGCGTTATGTACGTAATAGAGCTCAACCTGAAGGGTCTATTGTAGAGACATATATAGAAAATGAATGCTTGACATTTTGTTCAATGTACTTAAGTGATGTGGAGACAAGATTTAATATACCAGAACGTAACTTTGATTTTGATGAAAATGGTGGGTTATCAATTTTCTCCTAAAAAGTTAGGCCACTTGGTGTGGGTAAATATGTGAAGTGAACTAAAGATGAATTTCAAATCACCCATTGGTATATTTTGAACAAATGCTAGAAAGTCAATATATATATGGAGTATGTATATTCCTTTTGATTCAAACAATCATATTAGAATTTTTTCTATTAAATTCCATTTCCTTATTGTCATTTACTTTTTTAAATAGAGAGTACAAAGAGTTCAGTCGCAGCAAAGGGATTATTAATGTTGAAGAAAGACATAAGTTGAAGTTTGTATCATGGTTTAGAAATTGAGTAAATCACATATTGATTACATATTATGAACATGTGACAATTTATGTATTAGAATAACTTCTATTTTCATTTTGTTATATAGACGATACGCTTGCATAACCATAACATGCAAGAAGTGACAACAATATTATATAGTTTGGCATGTGGGCCTTATATTTATGAGAAAAAATATACAGGTTGCATTGTTAATGGGGTGAGATTTCACATACAAGATTGAGATAGTCGACTTAGAAGTCAAAATTGTGGGTTTGTTGTTGAGGGATGTCATGACGACGAACTTAATGACTTATACAGTGTCATCTCTGAAATAATAGAGATTTACTACATCAAGGATAAGAATGTTTTTTTATTTAAGTGCAAATGGTTTAATCTTACTAACATGAAAGTGAACAGGAATATTACTAGCATCAATGTTAGTAATACATGGTATGATAATGATCCTTTTGTCCTTGCAAGTCAAGTGAAGCAAGTTTTCTACCTTAACGATACTATATTGGGTAGCAATCAGAAAGTTGTTCAAAAGTTTCAGCACCAAAATGTCTAAAATTTTTGTGAAAGGGATAATGGTCAATTCAATAAGGATGTAGATGAAGTTTATCAAGAGATTGGATTGGAGTTCAATAATGTAGCCATTCGAATAGAAGATGCAGATACATCATCATTATATAGGAGAGATGTTGATCCAAACATAGTATAACTGGATGAAGTCCAAGCCAAATTTTTCAATCAAACAGATGAAGAGTATAATCAGGATGAATTAAATGGCAATGATGATACTTTAGCTGAATAAATTAGAGATGAAGAATCTAATGTAATTAATGATGATGATTTTCAAAATCTTGATAATGATGATTGAATGTAAATAAATTGTTTATATTGTTTGAAATGTTATGTTCATATTTAAGTTATGTTGTAGATGTTTTACTTATGTTTATTCAGGATGAATTAATGCGTATTGTTGATGTTTTACTTATGTTTATGCGGAATGTTGGTGTTTGATTTATACTTATGTTGAATGTTTATTTTTGACATGTGTTTGACTTATATTCGTGTGGAATGTTGATGTTTGAGTAAAGATTATGCATTATGTTGATATTTTATTTATAGATATTCAATATAATGGGACCTAGTAAAAACAAGGGAAAGAGAGTGACAACTACCGAAGATGTTCCTCCCCTACAACAACAAAATCAATTCGACACTATTAATGAAGGCAGTCAGCAACAACCTATATCTATCTCAACTAGTGCTAAGGGATCTTCAGGTTTGTTATTGTTAACCACCTATAATTATAGTTATGCTCAAATATATATTTGCATGTTTAATATGTTTCTTTTTTTTGTTGTCGGGTTCTAATACCGGCATAAGAAAAAAAAGGTCAAGGTATCACTAAAGGATTTGAGTTGCAACGCATAAATATTGCAATGAACAGTAAGTTGTCTGTGCATATTGACCCCACACAACATCGTCCCGTTGATAAGATCCAATCAGTAAAATTGTCTAGTGACTTGGGAGTCGTTGTCAAGAATGAATTGCCATGCCTTGAGCGTGTCAGGTAGTTAAAGGAAGACAACTTGCTACATAATTCTTTGGAAAAAGTTTCAATAATTGTTTAATTCATTTTATTATATGCATTACGATTTTACTTATTTAAAAAGTAAGTTAACTTATACGTGTTATTCACAGATAAAGCTCATTATCGTCGATATCGAGAATCCTGAAATTTCAAGTTATGTCAGTTCACTATTGAAACAAAGGACAAAGGATCATCATTATTAACTTCATAAATACTACAAGTCTTTTCCTTCGAATGAAAAAGCAAGGAGACATATTCCAGAATGGGTGACTCTAAAAAATTAGAGTGAAATGTGTAATTATTGGGCCTCTACAAAGGTTCAGGTTTGTCTTCTTTCTCTTTATATTTCCTTCCATTAATTTTTTTTTGCATTTAATGACTATTTCTTCTCTTTATTTAGGAAAAATGTAAGAAAGCTAAGGCTAACAGAGCAAAAAAGAAAACTCCTCACAACACCGGCGCCAAATCATTTGTTATCATCGACAAGAATTTGTAAGTGTAACGATTAGAAGTTATTATTCTATTAGTTAATGCAATATAATCTATTATGTTCCAATTTTTTTTTATTCATATAACAGAGCCATACTCAACTGCATGGATGTGTGATAAGATCACACACTACAAACTAACGCACTATAAGGAATGTGAAGCTGAACTTCTGAATAGGCACAAAATAATTATGTAAGTATAAAAATTTTAATTTTAAATTTTATTTGTTAAGTCATAATATTTGAATTACATCTCGATTTTGTATTTTAAATTGTAGGACAAGATGCAGGAGTTGTTGCAGAGATCATTGTCTGACGGGAATGAGCCCGATGTGGATGAAATTTGCATCAATGATCTCAGTATAAGATCAGGGTATATCAAATGTCTTGGGCATGGCCCTAAGCCAGTTAGTTCATCATTGTCACGGCTAGCATATGTAACGATGCTTTAAGAGGAGAATCGATCTCTTAAGGCTCAGTTATAATATAATGAAGAAAAGTTACATCGTACTCAAGAAAAATTACAACGTAATAAGCAAAAACTAAACCGTATTGAAAAAGAGTTTACCAAGCTAAAAAAGATGGTCAAACAAATTCTTGGGTCATAGTATGTTAATAGTAGTGACGATGATGAGTCTTAGTTTATCGATAAATTTTTTTTCTTAAGTTTTGTAATCAACGTTTAATTACATGTTTTTTGTATAAAATGCATTTCTTTTTTGGTTATGAAATATTTTTATTTTAATTTATTATTATTTAAAAAATATGTCACTAACAATAACTACAAAATGTGACTAAATTATAATTCAAACCATGTTAAAAACAATAACATGAACTAAAAATGTTGTTAATAATTACAATTAAATATCAAATTGGTAATAGGGAAGTTAAATTTAAAAAAAGTATTCATCACTAAAAGTTATTAGTTACAAATATAAAATCGTCACCAAAACTTTTTACCTACGCTTTCTAGAATGTCTCTAATAATATTTAGCTATGCTTTAATTTTCGTAGCTAAACATATTTTGCTATGAAAACAAATCGTCGATAAATATTATTATATATACCTAAGTTAACGAAGCTAATTACCTTTACCTAGTAAAATTAAACATGGCAATAAATGATCTGCGACTATTTCTCCTCTCGACGCCTATCCTTATTAGCGACAAAGTAATGATCGTAGCAAAATCTTTTGGGCAACGATTCATTTAAAATGTTGCAAATAATTTTTTGCTACGGGACTTTTGTGATCATTTGTTCGACGATTTTTTTTGTTGCTAAAACTTTTTGCGACAATTTTGTTTCTTTCAGCGACATTCTATTTCGTTGCCAATACCCTTCTCTGATGTAGTGTCTTAACATTATCAATAATTAAATTAAATATATTTTCAGTTTTAAAGTAAATATCGTCAAGTATAATTTTTAACAAATATTACGTTATTAAATTAAGAATGTAATTCTCATATCACTTGAATTAGACCGTAATTATTACTTTGTTTACTATGCATGTCTATAATATGCAATAATAGAAGATAGCTAAAAATGATACCTTTGTCCCGGCTATGCTTTCTGTTTCACTTTATTTGGGAAGAAGTGATATGTGATATAACCCTATTGAATGCTATGTAGTAAAGAGATTATTAACTTTTTTGATGGAGTTTGAGGTTTTAAGAGAAAAAGGAAAGAAGACTCACTGATTATTCATTAGGCAGAGCCAAAGAAAAAAAATATATTGGATCAATAATATTTGTCATTTTCACATATTAATGTTACGAATAAGCCCTATAACAACCAATTAAAGTATGTTAGGTATTAGTTTCTCTGTATCATTTAACTTATTCTAATCTTATTTTCGTTTTAAAACGATATCATTTTAGGTTTATTTACACATAAAACGATGTTGACGATGTTGTTTTGAAGCCAAAACAATATTGGAACAAGTTAAGTAGTACAAGGGTCTGAATCCAAATCTCATTAACTCTTGTACTATTCTATTTAAAGAAAAGTACGAAAGGTTGAGTTGATTGTGATTAAGACATACGGGCTACTAGAAAGACGTGGATTCTAAAACAACCAAGTAAAACTCTACCATGGGCAGACGTTGAGTTTGAAAGTTCCAGGCAGCATTGCATCTTCCGAGCACATATATGCACCAAGTCAACAATCAATTAATTTTGTTCCTACCAAGTAAACAAGGTGGTTATGGTATTAGAAGAGTCTACCATAATAGTTGGTTTGGTTTCATTAACTCTTACGAAATGAACGATCATTCCTTGAGATTTAAACAAAGAATATAATAAAAGACCATTGAGAAAAGTATACTAAAAGGAATAAGTCTAAACTAAGCTTTACCAATTATAGTGTCACACCATCTGATGTCTCCAACAAAAGCTTATGCACTTGATCTTCATTTTCATATGCACATACTTGTGTTTGTATTGTATATACATATCTTTTCGTATGGTAGATAAGCTGGTGGTGACGAGAACTGTTTTAGTCAGCAACGTACGATGCACGCACCACATGGCATATAATACTACATAATTTAAGAATATTTTTGGCAACTTTTAGTATGCAGAAAAGGTGAACACTCAGAAATCAAAGATCATTAAGTTATTTTTATGTAACATTATATTAACATTTTATCCATAGACACGTCAATTGTAGACGTAGTAAAGCTTTACGATTTATTTGACCTGAAGGCTTGGAGTCATGAATTTCTGGAAAGACTAGAACGGCAGTTGCGTCAACAGAGAAGAAAATGGTTTCAGATGATGTAAGAATCAACTTCAGCCTACATCATACTTTTTGATTTCTTTTGTCGTAAGTTTAAATTGGATATATACTAAGTTACCTGGATCGATGCTTCTGAAGAATCTGAACAATTTCAAACCAAAAAAAAAAAAGTCTAATCAAGCAAGTAGCTTCGTGAAATCATAGACTATACTTGGCTTATGAGCTTTCAGTTTACTAATTCAATATCAACCAAAAAAATCTAAGTAATCTAATGGACATAAGCAATCGACAAAGAGTAAAGTCAAAAAGAAATACAAATGTCAAAAAAATAAGGAAATGCAATAGCCACCTACACTCCTTAATTAAGATAAGCTACATATACTCTATTGAACAACAACAACATCTGTTTCACTGATACACAACGTCTGCAAAGATTTAATAAAATGTTAATAAAATGTCGTTTTAGAATGATGCACACTTATTAAGAAAGTTAATAAATGTTTGATATACCCTTATTAATTGCATGTTGAAGTGCCTTGAAAATATAATTTGTGTAATCTGTGTAATTAAGATGTGAGAGAAATTAAAAAGTAATTTTGGAAGTAAAATCATAAACATGCATGAAAAGTCATAGACGACACTTATTTTGAATAATTAAAATCCTTCTAAAGCGACTTTTATTTTGAGTAAGAGATAATATTAAATAACAACTTAGTCTTGCTGATACAAAGTCGGAAGATATTCGATAACATACAACTTTATCGTTAACAAATAGAAAAGTAACTTTTCTGATAATTATACGGTATTAAATTAACATAATTTATTTAGTTACAGGGAAAACAAGGTATTAGTGTATCATATACATCAAAATCTGCTAGAAAGCAAAATGATGCGAGAAAATCTGCGGAATTCACGGGTTGTATTTCTTGGTATAAACATAATCAAGATGAGCTGTAAGTGATCTTCTCAGCAAGCATTCATCTTCGCCGACTCCGACACAACTCTCTTCCACTTGAACCTGCTCTTCTTTCTCAGCATCCTTCAAGAAAGAACAAACACGCTTGTATTATCGAAATGGGCATAACCATGAAAGAGTTAACGATGTTGCTTAATGAAATTAGCTCACCCCATATTCAATTTCGGTCCGAGTTGCTTCCGAGAAGGCAGGTGCCGGCCGGATGGTATAGGTAACGGTTATGGAGAAGAGGACGAAGGTTATGAGGCAATATGTCCTGATCTTGTGAGGCATAATTTGTTCTTTGCTCTCTGGAAATGACAACGAAACAGGAAAGTTGGAGGGGAGAAACTAGCTCTACGAGGCTAATTTAACGATCTGCTATATGTGCTTATATAGCTTTACGAGGTTAATCACCATTTTAATTACTTAATTGTTGATTAGTTTGACATCATCGTTCTTTGACAAGTTATTATGTTCTAGAATTACGGGTTAACTTAAACGCTCAATCAAAACTGTCTTTCTTTTGATAATTGACATTGGAAGCTACCATGTAACATGATGAGTCGATGATTTCGGCATCGGTACCGTCAGGGACGGAGCCATGTTTAATGGAAAGGGGTCATGACCCTCCCTTTTAAATATTTTTTTAAAAAAATTACTTATATAATTAAAAATTTTAAAATTACAAATATAAGTAGCCCCACTTTAAATATAAGTGATCCTCGCATTAAAATTTTTGCATTTAGATGTTGGCCTTCGATCTTTCCTTAAAGTTGAGTCTGACCCTGTCCCTGGGTACCGTAGGATTTGATTCGTTGGTAATGCACCTTTTACTTCGCGCCCCTGAAAGAGTCTTCTCGGAGGATTTTGCTTGTCGGACGTCATTTTGGCTTTATCAGCTATCTTCTCAAAAAAAAATTATTGTTTTAGTGATATATATTAAAATTTTGGAGTAAATACTCGGAAAAGACTATTCTAAATTTCTAGTTTTTTACTGTTTTAGGTAAGCTTATAGACGGATTAGTTAAACATTAATGTCCGAATCATCATCATCGTCAGGCTACAGTAACAGTACAAAGTTTTTGTCTTGGTAAATGCCTTACGTCGAACATGAACAACCTACGTTTAATTTCTCCAAGTAGTGGATTAATTGAATACATATAAATTAGCACAAAATCCGATATTGTTAATTAGAAAACGGAAAAGATTAGTAGTTTAGAGTTCCGTGAAGTTATTATTGAAAATATAAAAAATTAATATAAAAAAGGTTTAATATTTATTGAAAAAACTAAAAAAAAGTAATTAATTGATTTTACAAAGAATATCGAACATACTTAAATATATATTATCTTCTTTAAGAATAGTATTTGATTTTTAATCTAATCTCCCCTTATATTAAAATCAACTTAGATGAGCAATTTTTATCTCTTTTTTTATTTTTCTCTCATAAATTTAACAATCTTTTATTAAGAGCTTTCATTAAACATAACCATATAAAAATTATCAATAATTAAGTTAATATATTTTTCAGTTTTAAGGTAAATATCATCAATTATAATTTTCAACAAATATGCGTTATTAAATTAAGAATTCATTTTTCATATCATATGAATTAGATCATAATTATTATTTTGTTTAATATGCATGTCTATAATATATAATAATGGAAGATATCTAAAAATGATACCTCTATCCTGGGTGTATATGTTTTCTGTTTCACCTTATTTGGAAGAAGTGATGATTTGTGATATAACTATTATAGACACAACAACTTATTTACTGATTGGGCCAAACCCAATATCTCAGCTTCAGCCAATAGTCCATGGAAGACCAAGTCAAAGCTTATCTAATTTGTTGCTATCTGTTATAATCTTCCGAATATACTTCTGCTGCACAAATATAGGAATCGATAGTTTCACTTTCAAATTCAATCTTCTCACTTGTAATTGTATATATATACAGTACAACATACGTTAATAAAATTATCCATTACCTCTAAACCTTATATGGTATCAGAGCTTTAGACTAGCGACATTTTTTTTTGGATCCTCATTATGGCTTTAGCCGCATCCAACACCACTTCTGTCAATGGATCACCTGTTATCACCATCAACACAGCTTCTCAAGCTCCAATGAAACTCAACTCTGCCAATTACTTAGCCTAGAAAATGCAGTTTAATAGTGTCTTTTTGGGCTATAATCTGCTCGGCTACATTGATGGTACAAAGAGCTGTCCACCAGCCACCATCACCATCAACGATGTCCCTGTACCAAACCCAGCTTATCAACATTGGATCCAGCAGGACCAACTGATTCTAAATACTATAATAAGCTCCCTCACACCAACCATTATACCTTTTATCTCTACTGCCACTACCTCAAAAGCAGCATGGGACATCCTAGCCAACACATATGCACAAGCATCCCGAGGCAAACAAAAGCAAGTCAAAGCACAGCTGAAGAAAATTGTCAAAGGACAGATGACTGTTACTGAATACATGCAGGCCATAAAGGTCAAAGTTGATGAACTTGCCTTTCTCAAAGTGCCAATGGACCAAGAAGATGTCACGGACAAGGTTCTTGAAGGCCTTGGTGATGGCTTCGAGGAAGTTGTCCGCACTATCAATGGTAGAGACCTGCCTATCTCGTATGATGAGCTGCATGACAGACTCATCATTGCTGAATCTCAACTTCCTGCCAATTCCACAAACCAATTCCCTGCCACAGCCCATTATTCAAGTCGTTCAGGAGGCAAACGCCATCAGTCTACTCAGCACAATCTGATCAACTGCATGAATCTGTCCTCGAAGCGTTTTCCGATGCCGACTGGGGGGGTGACAAGGACGACTATAGATCCACTGGGGCGTTCATTGTTTTTCTCGGGAAAAACCCAATCTCCTGGAGCTCAAAGAAACAGAGATCAGTGGCCAGATCCTCCACAGAGGTAGAATATAAAGCCGTAGCTAACACTGCCGCTGAGCTAAATTGGATACGAAATCTACTTACTGAGCTTAAAATTGGCTTATCTCACACACCGGTCATCTACTGCGATAACGTTGGAGCTACCCAATTGAGTTCGAACCCGGTGTTTCACTCCCGGATGAAACATGTCGCTATCGACTTTCATTTTATCAGGGATCAAGTTCAATCTGGCGCGCTTCAAGTTTCCCATGTCTCCGCTGCCGACCAAGCCGCCGATAGCCTCACCAAACCACTTTCACGTTTGCCCTACCTTTGTCAGAAAATCAAGCTTGGCATTCGAAAACGATAGCCAACTTGAGGGGCCATTAGACACAGCAACTTATTATTCATTGATTGGGCCAAACCCAATATCTCAGCTTCAGCCCACAGAGTCCATGGAAGACCAAGTCAACACTTATCTGATTTGTTGCTATCTGCTGTAATCTTTCAAATACACTTCTGCTGCACAAATATAGGAATCGATAGCTTCACTTTCAAATTCAAACTTCTCACTTGTAATTGTATATATATACAGTACAACATACGTTAATAAATTATCCATTACCTCCAATCCTTATATGTGAATCCCGTTTATAGTGATCACACCACTTCTTTTTGTTGTTTTCTCTCTCCCCCTCAGTCTATTTTCCTTTTGACATGAGGGCAGAACCTTCAACCTTTGATTTGGTGTTGTCAATCTTCTTTTTTCGCCTCATCTCCTCTCTCTTTACTTCTGAGAAAACCTCTTTGATAGAGGGTAATCTTTACATCTGGGAAAACCTCTTTGATAGAGGGTAAAGGCTTTCTTCCCAAAATTCGGCCTCTGACTTCATCCATTTTTGGATTCAATCTTGCAAGAAAATCATAAACTCTACCATTTTCCTCCCATTTTTATATCGAACATTGTGCTTCGGATAGTCCTAGTCATCTTCATAACATTAAGTCCAATTCTTGTTACAAAATTACAAGTCTATTATAAAACAATGTAACGTCACAGTCTCCTTGCTTGGCCTTTCATAGCTTTGTTTTAAGTTCGAGAATTTGAGAAGAATTTTCAATATCAAAATACATCTCTCAAACCGCATCCTTTAGCTGTTGGCAGAAACATATGAGGTTTTCTGATTATAGGTTCCATGGAATTAATCAACCAAGACTTGATCAAAGAATTTTGAGACCTCCATATCGTCATATTTGGATCGTCTGAAGCTAGTCGTGTTGTCTCTCCATTCAAATACTCGAGTTTTCCTTTACTGTCAATGGCCAACTTTATTGTTTGCAACCATTGTAGGTAATTCTGACCATTCAACCTGTGATTCGTCAATTGAAAAGGCAAATTTGAGCCAAGAAGATCACAGTTACATTGTAAGTTTCTTGTCATAACATCGAGATTAGTCACACTCGAACTGCTGAAATCATTGTTGGAGGATGAGAAGTTTCTCCATTAGCCAGTCATTGCTAAACAATAGTCCATTTAGAAATGATTTTAATAAAGAAAAGAAAAATAATCATTAAAGAGCTTTGACTTTGATACCATAAAGAAAGAAGACAGTAATTCTTCCTTAATTTTTTTGGTGAACAGTACAAGGAATATATAGGACAATGCAACCCTAATTATCTCTTTAAATTAAAAGAATTTATTTATTCTCTAAGTGATAAAATCTCAACTAATTAATAGAATATCAACTAATTATTTATAGAGAATAAAAAATAATTAGCAAATTATTTATATAATATAACATATATATATTTTGATGGTTGGATATTTTTCAATGGATATGCTTAAGTTTGCTTCTGATTAATGGTTGGTGTAGTTTTCCAGCTGCCGGAATGGGCAGATAAGCATAAGATATGCAAATAATAGAGCTTCATCTGATCCTTATTGTGCTCATTTCATTTGGTAACTTCTGCAGAGTGAATGATCCCGTTGCTTTGAAGCTACTCAATAAGGCTGGTGAGATGCCTTCACTTGAACCCCCTGATGATGAAAGCATTAGAACACTCTATGTGGGTGGGCTTGATGAGCGAATTACGGAACAGGATCTTAGGGACAACTTTTATGCACATGGTGAAATTGAGTCCATAAAAATGGTGCCTCAACGAGCAATTGCATTTGTAACATACACCACCAGAGAAGGTGCAGAGAAGGCAGCTGAAGAGCTCGTCAACAAACTAGTTATCAAAGGTCTTAGACTGAAATTGATGTGGGGTAGACCCCAGGTACCTAAACCTGAGTCCGAAGCTTCAGATGAAGCTAGGCAGCATGCAGCAATGGCTCATGGTGGAATGTTGCCTCGGCAAGTTATATCTCAACAACAAAACCATTTACATCCACCTGGCACTCAGGACCAACCTCCACCGATGCACTATTTCAACATTCCACCTCCCCCTCATCAGGAAAGGGCTTATTATCCATCAATGGATCCTCAACGTATGGGGGCACTTGTACCTTCCCAAGATGGGGCATCAGGATCCAGCGAGAACAAGTCTGGATTAGAGAAGCAGCAAGGCCAGCTTTATCCTTACCATGGTATGCCAGCTCCGCCTGGACAATATCAGCAGCAGGGTCATGGGTCACATCATCTACCCTATTATCCGTCGTATGGTTATTTGGTGCCCCAGCAACCTTATCAACAATACCCTCCCTCATATCCCGCATCTGTGCCCCCTCCACATACAACCCAACAGTATCAGCATACTGTGCCACCACCAAGGCCTGCACCTCCTGGCTCAGGACCATCTGGGCAGCCACCATCAGGATCTGGAACTGCATCATCATCTCAGCAATAAAAATGATGTATTGACTTGTTTTTGTTCTATCCTGTGAGAGTACTGATTATTTGTTGCTTTCAGAGATCAGTCAGTTTCTTCATAGACATGTGATGCTTTAATTATCTGAAACAGGTAAATCTTTGACGAACACAATAAGATGCTTTCTGGAAATTTGAGTTTGACTGGTTGGAATTTTGTGTCATTTAAGAATCTTTATAGGCTATGGATGTTAATAAACAATTAATGGATTGTGCATATGATGTGCTCGATAGGGTGGATTCATGCAGGACGACTCATCCCTTTGCAATGCATGTTTTAATAAAGTACCTTGTATCAAAATTTCATAGGAGTTTTGCAGGTGTCTCTGTCTTGGGCTTGGTTATGTAGAGTTGTCTGATTCTAATGTAGTTTGTCTTGTAACACTTTTCAGGCGGTAACATGAACGAAGGAGAATCATGACGAGAGGTTGATCTCCTATTTAGCTTTATTGAAAACTGTGTAGAACAAGAAGGCCTATTAGCTCAGTTGGTTAGAGCGTCGTGCTAATAACGCGAAGGTCGCAGGTTCGAGACCTGCATGGGCCAAATTATGCTGTTTTTAATATTTTATATAAAATAATTATCAAGCGGACCACAAGCCTCAGGCCAAGACGCTGCACTCCACCACCACCACCTTTAAGTATATCCCCCGCCTTCAAAACCACCATTCCTCGCTTTACCTCTGCACACTCTCTCTTTTCACTTAACAGCACACTCCTCTTATTTTCATAAATTTCATTCCAATGTCTGATTACCACCTAATCAGATGGTCCCTCCGATTCCATCGCCGAATCCAACACTTCCTTGCTACTCTCCACCGCCGCCGCCTGAATCATCACTTATGATCCATCTTGTCCAAGAGGCCTCGTTTCGTGTGACTTCGGAGTTTGAGAGCGTAGTTCCTTGTTTTTCCATAAGGTGTCTTGCAAGTTGTTTGATAGCTTGTCAAAACTCAAATTCACCTTCGACTCGAGAACAACAACAAAGGAGAAGTCTCTGAACCCCATCTGTCATTCTCTTCTAAGCTGCTGTCTCTTCATTATGATCTTGAAGACCATAATGCCCTTGTTAAGGCCTCCTTCGATGTCGGTCCCAGCTTGCACTTCAAGGCTGCTCGTGACGTAAAGGTTCAATTTTAATCTCTCCCATGTCTCTGAGTGTTTGTATGTGCTTGTTGCTGGTTTTGGGAGTTTTGACACGTGGACGATATGGGTTTCTTTGTTTTTGGTTTCATGTAATCTGGCAGCAGTTCGAAATATGGGATGTAGCTTGAGGGTTTTGACGTTCTGTTACGTGACACCAAGTCAGATATTGGGGTGTTCGGTTGATAGCTTTTTAGCTATATTTCATTAAAGAGAATTAACTGTTTGACTATTTAGCTTATTAAAGCGTATTAACTGTTTGATAGTGTCAAACAACTAATAAACTTGTTTGGTTGAGAGTCAGTTGAGTTGGCTGGCTCAACCAAACAAGAATAAAGAACACACACATACGATTAATTAAGAAAACAACTAAATCTTAAAGTAAATTAATGCTAAAGGATTCAACAAATTTCAGAATTTTAAAGATAAAAGAAGTCAACTTTAACAAGTTTCCCAATTGCAAGAGAGTTCACCAATAAACATCTATTCAATTCAATCATGGAACATAAAAGATAATCTATGAGTAGTTTATGTGTGACAATGGATCAACCAATTCGAAAGTCAAGTTTCTTAACTTCTAAGTAAACTAATCTTTAAACATAAAATCATGCATCATAACTTCTAATCAACATAAATTTATGCAAGAGCAATTCAAACATTAGCTAAAGATCTCGAATTTAAATCATGATAACTTCTATCTATAATTCAAACCAAAGTTTATAATCAAACAAATCATATTTGATGACTTCTATATAAATTTAATAAGTTTTTGCTACTACCAATTAATCAACTCGACAACTTCTACCTCAAACAATCAACTTAGCATTCAAATCACATAAACAAGATCAAATTCATGACTTTAATCTAGCACACATGATTCGGCAATTAAGATCTTATTATAAACTCATAGTCATCACACAATCTTACATAGAATAATTAAGCAAAAGTTCTCATGAATCACATTAGGGTTTACAAGTTATTACCTCTTACAACTGGAAAAAGAAATCTAACTAGAAAAATTCATAGTGCATTTGGTAAGATCAATAATAAAAGAAACCTAATTCTAAGAGAAGGAAGCTATAGATCACGCCCTAACATAAGAAGAAAGAGAACGTGAACCCCACTTAATGTTGGGCCCCGTTTCTGGAGTCTGACTCTAGAATCATAAAACGTGAGCGTATTACCCTGTTAGGCCCGGTCCCGTTACTTATCCCCAGGCAACCATGTGAGGCAGTCGGGTGGAGGTCATGTGAGAGGGAGTTTAAAACATTCAATTTGTAAAGAGAAATTTTGCCGCCAACAATGGCGGGTTCACCGCGGTAAAGTGTATGTTCGCCACGGCGAAACCGTGGCAATAATTCTAAGGACCCTTCGAGAGAAGTTCGTTGCAGCCAACGTCTGGCTTCGTCGTGGTAAAGGTCCAAGGTCAAGCCAACGCACCCTTCAGGTTAAATACGCCGCGGCGAAAGGACCCCAGATCAATGCAAGTAGCTCTCGGGACAAATACGCAATAGCGAAAGTTGGCTTCGCCGCGGCGAAGGTACCAAAATCACACAAAAATAACTTTCGAGAAAGGTTTGCCGCCGCGAAACCTTCGATTTCAGACACCCTAAACCAAATATCCATCACAAACATTTTGCATATACAATTCCGCAACCGTTATCCACTCAATCAAAAGATAAAATACAAACTTATACAAAAGAACTTCTTTAAATCTTAATCTCTTGAGAAAGAAATGTGAAACTTGGAAAGTCATTAGCTAAAACACAAATACATTTCATTAACATCAAAAGAATAGTTTTACAAAGCTTTAATGGGCATTTCAAGCCATAATACAACATTGGTCTCATAACCCAAAAATACAAAACGTACATGAACGAGTAAAACTTGAAATGCAGCTAAAGCCTTGTGTTTTTCAAAAACTAAGTTAGAATACAAAAATATGCAGAATTGGAGTGATGTCTTGACTCTCGATCACTCGATCTCTTGCTCATCACCTAGAGATGGAGAAGAATGGGACTGAGCTTAAAAACTCGTGGGTAACAAGTTTATAACGGAGTAACAAGCAAAAACCATTGAAAGTATTCATTGATTTCATATAACACATATTTCCCAAATTCTCAACTTGTCAAACAATTCATAAACAATATAAATCATGTATTCATCAAACTTGTCAACACATCATAAACACATAAGCAATCAGAACGGTTCAGGTAGGTCCATGTGGGAGTTCTTGCGAATCTCCAATAACAACAAAATGGTGTTGGACCCCGAACTTTTGATGAAAAATAGAAATATTAAAATGAAGTTAAATGGCAAGAATTAAAAAGAAAAAGTGTGAAAATTTGAAGAATTTAGAAAGTTTGACTCTTGAAGAGAGGATGTTTGACTTGAGAGTTGTGATCAGTCAAAGTTAGCTTTGAAGTTTGACTTTTGAGGAAAAAAGTCAACCTTTTAATTTAGGTCAAATTCAAGAAAATGATCAACATGAAACTTGTAGCCTATGTCAAGAGTTTTTCGTGGACATAAAGTTTGTTATTTTTCGATGTCGGGATTGGGAGATATGATTTTTCGAAGATATGCTTTGTTTTGAAAATGTTATTAAGTATAGATTTATGTATTCTATGCTTCGAGGCTACTCGCCGTATGGATTTAGTCGGAATTGGAAAAAGTGGCTTTACTGAAAGTTGTAGCTTGTATTTCGATCTTTCCGACGCCATAAAGTTTGTAATTTTTCGATATCGGGGCTAGGAGTTATGATTTTTGGAAAATCCGTTTTGTTCTTGGGTTTTCAATCCGACCCTTTTGTACTCTTTTGCTTATAAGTCTTTCGTCCGACATCCGATTGATTTGATTCTCGAAGCATTGGATTCCTAAGATAATTAGTTTCATTTTATTGAAGAATTATAAATTTTAGGAGATTGAATTGAAGGTGTTTGATTTTAATCTAGTGAATTGAGAAAGTTTCCGAACATGGTTCGGTATTTTGTGGAATTCGGGAGCTGTAGAGATCCGATTGAGTCGATTCTTGAGGCTAAATAAAGCTAAGATATGGGGCTTCAAATATGTGAAGGGCTCGAATTTTATTTTTGTCCCTAAGGTCGTTAATTTTTGAATCAAAGTAGGGTTAATGTTGAATTTCGGATTTTATGCTGGTCTGATAGTATTTCGGCCATAACTTCTTCGTTTTAGATCCGAATTGAGCGCGGTCAGTTGCGTTGGATTCGTATGATCGAGAGGAATAATTCTCTAGAAGAAAGTTTGTCCAAATTATTTCAAATTGATAGTGCGAATCAGATCCGAAGGTAAGCAGGACATAAAGTGAAGTGTAAGGGCAAGTGAGGGCAAAATGGTCATTTGACCTTTAATTAATGACATGGCAACATCACAGCACATAGCTGTCATCTGGGAGGTCTAGAAGGTTCACGATAGTAGCAGAAATAAAGAGAAGGAAATTAGAAACAAAAGGAGGAGAGAAGATACGAAATTAGCTAAGGAAAAACAAATGGAGAGAAGCATTCGAAACCCACCCAAGGAAGAGAGATGTCGACAACACCAAGAAGAGAAAAGCAAAGATGATTTCGGCTAGCTCAAAAAGAAGAGAGGTAAGTTAGTTTTCCTTAAGCCTTGGAAGAGGATTACGAAAATACAAGAAGAGAGAGTGAGATTCACGGCAAAGAGGAAGAAAAGAGGTAGGGATTTCGAACTTTTGTCATTTTCTTGTTAGGGTTTTATGTTTCTTGCTTAATATTAGTGATTTGAAGAATGAGGAAAAGAATAGAATGGGGTTTAAGTTTCAAATCTGATTTT
Source organism: Erythroxylum citrifolium (assembly GCA_026284465.1). Lineage (NCBI taxonomy): Eukaryota > Viridiplantae > Streptophyta > Magnoliopsida > Malpighiales > Erythroxylaceae > Erythroxylum > Erythroxylum citrifolium. The sequence continues at coordinate 64,376,785 of JANKOE010000205.1, read as the reverse complement.
CGTAGGTTAGGGTTTTTGAAATTTTCTTGGTGTTAATCAGATTTTGTTCCTTCTTTCCTTGCTTAAATGGTGGTTTGATGAAGGATTGATGAAGAAAGAAAGAAAAAGAATTAAGTTTTCAAGGAAGAACAAAATCTGATTTTCATGGGTTTTCTATAAGTTAGAAGATTCTCGAATTTTGGGTGACTATTGATCTAGGTTTTGATTGGTATGGTTTAATTAAAGTATAGGTGCGATCAAGTTGGTGTAAAGTCAAGTTTTGCATGCCTTCGGAAATTTCCAGCATTGAATTGGTGTCAATGAGTGAGTTTTTGCTTAATAATGGTGGTTTGAACATGGTTGGTTGAAGAGTTATTTAAGATCGAATAAGAGAAGAAAATGGTTTAAGTTTACATGGTAACAAAATCTGATTTCATATAGGTTAGAAAATGTTAGAAATTTGTTGGCTATTGAGATTGGTGTTGATGTTAATAAGTTAGATAAAGGTTTAGATAAGGTTATATGGCATAAGGTTCATGTGTTACCATCTTTAGGAAAATTCCAGCAATGAGTAATTGTGTAATGTGCTTAATGAAAGTAGTTTGAAGAGTATTGATTAAAGAAAAATGAAAGAAGAAGAATATTTGAGGTTAGGAAGAAAAATCAGCATGCTTGGGTTTCTTATAAGCATGAAAATTTCGAATATTTGTTGGTTTTGATGTTAAGATTATGTCCTTCTTGCTTAATCAAAGTAGTTTGAATGAATGGT
>JANKOE010000205.1:64322001-64346067 GCA_026284465.1 Erythroxylum citrifolium | reverse complement strand
TGTTATCTTTAATAACCAAGACTGATAAACTTTGTCAATTTTGCAGGAATGTAACTTGCAGAAAAGTAAAGAAGACAGATGTTTTACTTGGTTCGATAGTTTGAAACTATCTACGTCCAAGGTTCCCACTTGACAGTGGTGAGAATTTTCACTAGTATGAAGAGGAAACAAAGAACAGAAATTACAGAGATTGGGTGTTATCCTGAACACCTGCAACAAGAGTTACCACTAACTCACCAGCACCCACAAAGGTACTCTAGCACTCTCTGATTTTCTTTCTCACTATTTTCACTCTCAAACACTGAAAATACAAAGAACAATTGAAGACTGAATTTCTGTGTATGTGTATCCTGACTTATGTCTCTGTTCTGTCATTTTATATTTGTTGGAGAAGATGAAGACCTTCGGTGAAGGCTTGGCTTGGATCAGACCATCTGCACGTGCCTCCACGTGAGTTATTTGTTCCTCAGCATATGTCTGTCACGAGAGCCTTTAAATGAACCTTTTATATGCTGCTGCTTTATTGTGTTGTAACTTGTAAGTGAAACGACAATGCTCCACCTCCATGTATCATGCTTTGGACTTTGTGTAGATGTGGCCTGCTTTTTTGACCTTTTGACTAATGTGTTGATGAGTCACGTGGGTTTGTCTTTGCCCAAGTCATTTGTTGGCTTCTGACATTGAAACAGCCGATAGCTTCTCTTTGTTCTTCTTCTTCGACAGCTCTTTCATATTCTTCATCTTGTCTTTGGTTATTCATCTAGCTTCCGAGTGTGGATTAGTGGAGAATCAGGTGACTTATCTCACACGATTGATTAATTGTAGAGCATAAAGTAACATTTATCAATACACGTTGATCGTGGTAAAAGAGGACACAATAGCTATGTTCGAACACTTAGAATCTAATTGTAGTTGGTGGTTAGCAATAAGAATATATTGGCAACAAAGATGTTTTTGATGGCATCTGATGGGCTGTTGTAGGAGTATTTGCAATAGTTAGTGTTTTAGTTAACGTCGTAGGAAAAGAAGCTGAAGTCTGAAAATATCCTAAGGTATCCAACTATAATTATATAGTAGTTGCTTTTTATACTCCTTCGCATGCCTCCTTGAATTAATTATGTTTAGAACAATAACATAGACAAGATATACTAAAATAAATAATCAAAAGAAGAAAATAATATGTTATTTGATAACTTAACAAAGGAGGAAAGTTTCAATTCTTCAGGAAGTTTCCACTACAATTGTCTTTTGATCCTATTTTGGTAATATATACAAAAGATGCAAAATAGAAGATAGTTGGACAAATATAGTTTAGAAGTTTAAACCATACTTATCAAAGACAATCAAGAGGGGTTAGAGAGGGTGCAAAATCAGAGATGGCAAATGGGTAAGTCGGGCCAGACCCTGTATGCCTGAGCTTGGTACAAAAATTTTCTTTCCAGCCTGAAGTCTGTTCGAGCTTATCATGTTAGGCCTAAACTTGAACCTAATCAAGTTTTAAGCAACCTAAAACCCTATAGAGCATGAAGCATACGGCCCAAACTCGAACCGCATCAGGATTTAACAGGCATGAAAATAATCATTCATTAATATACAAAATGATTAGTATAAAAAATAACGTCATTTTGAATGTAAAAGAAGTTTGAGCTGACTTCGAGCTTGGTCTGATATTCAAAATAAAAAAATATATAAATCCATCTTGTTCATTTCAAGTTAGATTAATTCAGACTATCACTCTTTTGTTATTATCAGGTTTAAAGAATAAATAATAAGAAGAAAGTACACATAAATCAATGTTGTTATTTGTATTTTCTTAATTTTTATTATTTTATTATAAATACAATAATTCATATTTTTAATGCTTGAAATTATTATTTAATATTTATCAATTGTTATTTTTAAAATTAAAGTTTAGAAATGAACCAATTACTTATTAGACACTTTATTAATATGGGCCAAGGGACGAGGTCAGGCAGAGCACGGCCAAACCCAGCCCAGCCCAGCCCGTGACCCAACTGTAAAGTTAAAAATAACATCATTTTTACGTTTTTTAATGTATATATAGAATCCCCTAATTTTAAACCCATATATACTATAAAAGATACATATTTTAAGTCACTATTTATATGTATTTGTTATATTTTAACATCGGATAAAAAAACATAGATCTCCAATGTAATTTAATGAACTTTATAAAATTCTCGAAAAAGAAACACTTCTAATTTTTAGTTCTCCAAAAAATTCACTCTTTGACTTCCCTCAAAAATAATGATGAAACACAAATAGTATGAACATCAAATATGAATTAATTAAATGTCACTAATATGATATTTCAAATTCACTTTTAAATTTGGCTTAAATTATTAATTTAATATAATTATAATAATTATTAATTTGAATTGAATTTAATTAGTTAATTTCGAGTTTAAGAGTTATATTAAATTGTCACATAAATAATATTTGATTAGTCAATATTTAATTTCCATACTAGATTTGTTTTGTCATTATTTTTTATTCAAAGTTTAAAAGAAGTTGTTGTTCTAAAAAACTAAAATTTAGAAAGGGTTTTTTTCGAAACTTTTAAATACCATAAGATTTTTATAAGCTTTTTTAAACTTCAGAGGAAGTTTATGTTTTTTACTCTCTTAACATCAAATAAATATATATGTATGAATTAATATTACATGATGCTTTATTTATGTATTTAGAGTTACTAAATGTATAACTTTAAATTTATATTATAAAACGATATTCAATATACGTGACTTTTAAATTTTATTTAAATTAATTTTTATATGTATTAATTTAGTTCACATTTAATATATATGCATATAGGTATTAATTGTGCATAATACTTTATTTTTGTATTTAGAATCCTTAAATGTATAATTAAAATTGATATTGTAAAATATTTAATATGCATAAATTTTAATAAAGTAATATTAATAATTTTTATATATGCAAATTAATCTTGATTTTTTATAAATTTTTATCACATTTATTGATAGATTACTCTTAAACTTGGAAGGAAAGGCCATACAAATAAAATTTTAAAAAACCCAAATCTAGCCATAATATATCACATCCCACGCGTTCCTGTTCTCTGCGGAATCACATAACCATGAAGCTGAGACTGAGATCTCTCGAGACCAAAGAAACTTACAAAATAGAGGTACCCAATACAGCCACTCTTCGACAGCTTGGCGAAACCCTAGATCTGTCAATCTCATCGGCTTCGTCTTCTTCGCTTCCTTTATCAACATCGCTTCGCTTCTCTCTCAATAGAAAGGACGAACTCATTGCTTCATCGCCTGAAGAATCGTTGAAGTCTCTTGGTATCACCTCCGGTGACCTTATCTACTTCTCTCGTACCGCTGATAGTGTTTCTTCGTCCTCTCTTGAAGGGGTGAGTTCGAGTTCTAATTCGTTTGTTCAAGCACAAGCACAAGGTAATTGCCGAGAACCCATTTCAGATCAATCCGTGGGTTTTCAAAAGTCTGATTCTTTAGGTGGAAATATGGTTCAAAAACAAGAAACCCCAATTGGGCATTCATGTGTAGGAGGTAAAGGCTCGGAAATTACTGATACGGTTTCTAATACCCAGATTGAAGAAACCCCGGAAACCCTAGGATTGGATGATGTAGAGAGCATGGATATTGATGCTGGGTTTGGTTTTAGATTCTATGAGCCATATTTCTTGAGGAGGGTGTTGAGAGAAGAGTTAGGTAATTATGGCGGTGACCACAAGCTCTTGGTTATTGCAATTCATGCTGTGTTTTTGGAATCTGGTTTCGCTGCGTTTGATCCAGTGTCTGGTGCGCAAGTTGAGGGGTTTCACCTGCCAGAGGAATGGCCATCTAGGGCTTCTACATTGACACTTTGGTATACACTCCCTAAACTTTTGGGTGGTAACAATGTTCCTGAGTCAGTTGTTTTGAAGTTTCAGAAGTTGGGACAGTTTCTCATTGTCTATGGATCTTTGTCGAATGGTAGCTCAGGGTTGCATAGGGTCTGCTTAGATGAATACAGGTTTGCACCAACCATAGACTTGATTTGGGCAAATTGTGATAAGAAAGATAGGGAGAACCACGGTGATGTATTGTCCAAAACATACCCTGAAAGTGAAGTATTTGAGTTCTGGAAAATTGTGAAGGATGGGCTTGCTCTGCCATTGTTGATAGACCTTTGCGAGAAGGCTGGTTTGGATCTGCCAGCATGTTTGATTCGCCTTCCAACTGAGCTGAAGCTCAAGATACTGGAGTCACTTCCTGGTATTGACATTTCTAGGATGGGATGTGTTTGTTCAGAGATGAGGTACTTGTCCTCAAATAATGATTTATGGAAGAAGAAAGTTGCAGAAGAATTTGGTATTGGGAATGGAGCACAGGGAATGATTGATTGGAAAGAAAGGTATGCTTCATGTTGGGAGAGCAAGAAGAAGAGGAAGAGGGATATCAATGCTCGGCAAATGTTTCGTCCAGTTTATAGGCCCTATCACTTCCCGATCATAAGAGATCCTTATCCACTAGGTATTCCTGGTCCTATGATAGGCGGAGATTATGATCTCTTCCCAGGGGTTGGTTTTCAATCTCCTTTTGGACAGCCTGGTCAAGTATTTCCCCGGACACTGCCTCGCCGGAATTTTTCACTCAATTGTAACTTGGGTGGATTCAACTCCTAATCGGGTCTACAAGTCTATGTTATTCATGCTTGGACGCTGAAGGTGAAACCTTTTGTAAGAACTTTGTGATAGACTATATGGGCGTGCTAACTGTTGGCATGTGATCGATAGATCTTCAGCTAGGGAGAAATACCAGTTTGAGAATACTTTAAATGTTTATGTGGGTTTCGAGTTTACCAAGTTTATATGTCCTTTTATCATATATTTCCCATAGTACAATAAAGCCTTTTGCCCTTTTATGTGTTGTTCATCAAGTTCGACAATTATCAGTAAGTGGCATCTGGAAAATATTTTAGCTTCTACGCTAATTGTATTCAGATAATGCTAGTTTTCAGAAAATATGTTCAGGTAGTTGTAAGAAGTCATATGATACTGTGAATCATTTAGTATAAGATGGATAGAAAAATTCAAGTGATTATGATGTCCATGTTATGGCGTTTCCTGCTTTAATTGGAGAATGAATGAGGCATGGTTGGTTAAAGAGTTTTACAAACTGGTCTGCTTTAATTGTTGAACATGAGGCGAAATGTTCAAATCGGTTTGGTGTCTGTTCCTTCTGAGATTGCCTACCCCATGGAACCATGTTCACAGCGAGTGAAATATCTGAGCTACTCAAAAGATTAGCGATTGTTGTAGTAGCTAAAGTTCTCTTTCTTCCATTTTGCACAAATTCTGCCGACAGTAGTACTTGGTGGCTGGTTTGCTAAAATTTAACTATTGGCAGGCCTTTGTTTAATTTAACTTGGAAAAATCTCAATTCCCTTGAAAATTCCTGTTAGAACTTGGAAGATGTTAACAAAATTTCTTACCTGAAATAATTGACAATGTTCGGAACTAAAAATAAAAGGATTAATATTTTTAAAAAACATCAATAAATCCGAGTACTAAAAATATGTTTTTCGCCAAAGAAAACGACGATTCTCTGTCGATCTTCAACCTGACACAGTGACACACTGACCACAACTGCTTCAATACAAACATTAAACAGCAGTTGTATGACTGCTTAACTATCCACCTGTCTGTTCTTCCCATCTTCCAATTCGCCGCCTTGACCAAATTCCCGGCCGGCCACCCTTTTCGCGTAATTACCTTGCAATTACATTTGCATCACCTGAAAGTCCGAAACTTTATCAGTTATTGCCAGGTAACAGTTGCAAAACAGTGGCTGTCATGTTTTTTAGTGTCACTCTCTCTCCTCCCTCTTCCTCTTCCTTCTGTCAACCCCGCCGCCGCCGCCATCACAGCAATATAACGCTTCGGGCTTTTGTTTCATGTTCTGAACTGGATGCGAATTTGCAGTCTCTTAAACCACCTCTTAATCGCTTTCCTCTTCAAGCTTCAAGAAGGGCATCTGGTTTTCCATCTGAAGGTAACGACTTTGTTGATGATCCTCGCAATTGGAGCCGTTCGATCAACTCCCACTTCGTTGATGACGAGGATGACGAGGATGAGGATGTAGAAGACGAAGAGGAAGATAGGAGCTTGGATCTGCTGGTTAGATTTGTCCAAAACATGTTCAGGAAGATATCTAAACGAGCCAGAAAGGCCGTGCGTTCTGTTCTTCCCGCTTCCATCTCCACAAAGCTGGTAAACTTCATCTTTATTGTAGTTTTATCGCCGAAAGGATGTTAATTTCTTTTTCCTTTCGGGTTTCTTCATTCAGATTGAAAAAACAAATTTTGTGTTTGTTCGGTGTAGGTGGCCTTTTCTGTAAATGGGGTGCTCATATTGACGTTGTTGTGGATTGCGAAAGCATTTCTTGAGGTAATGCTTCATAATTTATTTCAGCTCTGTTTATGTGGCAAATGCCATTCTCCCTATCAGTGTAAAAAGGATTCTAATTACCTATAGTAACAGTTTTCTGTAACCCCATAAAGATAGGAATCTATCTTATGCTTCTCTTTAGGAGTTAGTATCATAACTGTGGATGGGGGGAACCTGATCTATATTTTCCAATATTGTACTTGTCCATCTTCAAGTTAACACTCCTTTTCGAGTCTGATCTGAGAAGTTCAATGCTAATCTATGATCTATATCTATATTTCCTTGGCTTCTGTCAACCACATTGGTTTAGTGGGGTTCTAGCCTTCTTATGTGTTCCCTCATGGTTTATAAATTCTCGTACACCACTGGTGGATTGATACAATTGACTAGATTTTTGGAAATTAGGCAAATGGGTCATTGGAGATGAGTGCGTAGCATGCGCTGAACTTGGTTGGAGTGTCAATTTACTGGGAATCACTTATTGATATTGTATTTTGGAGCAGTAGCTGGATACAGTGTGTAGTCTACACTATGAGATCAAATTGTGATCTCTATCACTTGCAATTTAATAAGTCTGGAAGTCTGATGCAGATGCCGATTTTGAGATTTTCTGTGTTATCATATGCAATAGAAACTCAGTTTTATGGTTGAAGAAGTCGCTCTACTCCCATAACTGTTGGGTGTTGTCACTACAAGCATGAAGCTAACATTACAAATTAATTTATGCTTAAGCAAGAGAGCAAGAGTAGAGTAGAAGAAGAGTAAACGCATTAATAAATAGTGGTGTTTGCACTTAGTTTTCGAACCTTTCATATCTTGAAAAAGAGCACTAAATGAGTACTTTGATCGCATGAATGATGTGATTTGTCAACATTCAAAATGGTTGAAAGTTCTTTTATTACACAAAAAAAAAAGAACAATGCTGATGCTACTGCTAATGCCAAGAGGACAATGCTGTTATTCTTCTTGTTTGTTTATGTTGTTGATTTTCTGTACTTCTGTTTATGGTATGCAAGACTAAATCTCCCCTATAAAGATCCACAGTATTATGTTGTCAATTTTGCTTGTTTTTGTACCATCTTATTATCATGTTACCAACTACAGCTATCACGGTTAAGATAATTATCAGGTAAAAATAGTCTTCTGCAGATATTCCCTTATTTGTCTGAGAGTGACACAGCATTCAGTTATCAGTTATCACTTAATTAGAACATCTAATCTATTTATAATAAGCGACGAAAGGTAACCAAACTTGTTAGTCCTGGATCTCATGGTAAGTAATTTGACTCATCGTGTTGGTTATCTTTTCTGTCTGTTCCCAAACTGATAAAATGTTGGAGTAAGTTAATATTAAGTCTTTCAAACCAAACAAACCCATCATTTTAGTTTTGCCCTTTTGGTGTATTAATTTATGGAAGGATCCAGAGGTTAGAACCATTGTTTTCAAAGAAAGCCCTGTAACAGTTTAGTAAAGAATCAATGTTGTCGCCTTGTGCATGGTAACAAGGTTTAGAATCATGTCTATTAAGATGTTGCTATGGTAGGCTGTTGCATGGTTCTGTGATTTATAAGCCTTATGGCATTATATTCCAAAGATTCTACTGCAGATGATTGCTGCCATCTGCTGTCCGTTGAGAAACAGAAACTTTGTAGGTTGGGAATCTTAGTAATGTGGTCTATGATGGGTTACTTCTGGTTACTTTGTGCTATTGCTCATTTCTCGGTACATTTGTGTTTCAAATTTAGGTGGTTTGTACCCTTGGAAGTGTAGTATTCATAAGCATATTACTTGTTCGAGGTGTTTGGGCTGGGATAACATATTTGCAAGGAAGCCGTGGCCTGAGGATGAATGAACTCGAAGATGACCAGCGCGCATGGAATGGCACACAGCCAGCAACTTGAGTGTTCAGTAAAGAGATTAAAAAAAAAACAAATGTGTCTCTGCAGAAGATTTGATCAATCACAATCAAGAATGTAAGCACCCTTGTCTATATTGCCTCAATGAAGTTTCTTGACGAACTGACTGGTAAATAATTTGGAATAACCAATGCAGAAGTCTAAGGAGACATTCAAATTCCCCAAATTTAATTCTAAATTGATATTCATAGGGAAAGTAGAAAATCTTAAACCATATGTACGGGTACAAGGTTACCCCATGTCATATCTATTAAGACATGCGATCTGTTCTGGAATGGTGGTAACACAACACGTGCTAATTCTTTTATAAATCAAGTTACATGTAGGTTTATGTGTTGGAAGATAATAATATAATTATCTAAAAGATCAACCAAATATCTAAAATAAAAATACTCTTTATCTTCAACCAATAAGTAAATCAGGATGAGAATAAAAAATTGAACAATAAAACAAACAACAAGATTTATGTAGAAAACTTTCCAATGTAGAGGAAAAGATTACGAGTCAAATTGACAAGCAAATTTACTAAGCTTAAATAAAGATTTACAAAGATTGATGTCTCACCTACATTAAAAGTTGTATATTTTTAAGTTTGAGGCTAAAGTTGATGTAACAATTAACAAACTCTCAAACTAATATAAAAAACAATAAAAATGAATGAGAATAACATTATTTCCCCTTTCTCTGCTTTTTCTCACTTTTGGATGTTATGGTCGTACTCTCATGCAAAACTTATATATTTATCTATTTTATATTACAAAATAGGTTTTTCTATATCATACATAGTTATATACACAATCGTGTAAGCGACTTTGTCTCTTCAACACCACATCATTCGTAGATATATACAGTCACAATGAGATATACGGTTGACACACACAGTCATGTATATCATTAACACAAGCGTGTAGACGAATATGTATATCTTTGCTCTTTACATCCTTCTTCACACAATTTCAGAGACTTACATGATTGAACTACACGGCCGTGTAAGTTAAGACATAAGTGTGTGTTCTTACACAATTGATACAGATAGTTGTGTAAGGTAAGGACATTGGCGTATAGCACCCTACACAACCGTGTCTCTCTCTAGAAGAGCTTCATTCATCTTGACTTCACTTCATCATCCTTAGGAACCATAAAGGTGTCTATGATTACCGATAACCTCAAAATGGGGTTGAACAATCAATAATCCCCTCCTCCAGCCCAATTATGGGGAAGACACGTTATTCTCCATCATCTATTTAAGAGAATCCTGGCAAGCTTACTACATCGCTCATGTTTACTTCCGGGAACAATTTTAGTCAACATATCAGGTCTATTCATATCTATATAAATCTTCTTCAGAGAATTCATCTCTTCCTTCATAGTTGCGAGCCAAAGATCTTTGCCAGATGCAATCTCTTACATATTCTCAAACTCCCCCTCAGCAATCATCAATAGGTATTCTAAATTTGGATATTTTGTAGAAGGTCTTTTCTCCCTTGTCAACCCTCGAAGTTGTATATCACTAGCTATTATATCCAATTGTTCCCCCTACTCATTATCCTCTATATTTCATCTTCAACATTATCAGGATGTAGCTTATATAACTCATCATCAACATGTGTTTGATCACATACTTCATCTCCTTCACCTGTAAGCTACTCAACAGTGGAAGAAATTGGTGAAGAATTAACAATGTCATATTATAAGCAGCTAAGTGATGACTTATCTCCTCTTAGAAGATTAGCACCTCTCTCGTACTATTGGAATACCACATCCCTGCTCCTTACTACCTTTTGCTTCTCTGGGTCACAGAGTCTGAAGTCAAACCAATCATCACCATATCCAACAAAGATGCAAGATACCGCCTTTAAATCAAGCTTTTTTCTCTAATCCTTGGGTATGTGTTTAACTAACTTGCAGTCAAAAACTCTCAGATGATAATATGTGGGATCTTTATCGATGCACACTCTATTGGAAATCTTAAAATATAATGGAACTGAGGTAACTTGATTAATTAAATAAACTGCAATTGGGACTATTTCACCCTAAAAATGTCTTTGGCAATATAGACATTCTGAGTATGTACCGAACCTTCTCCACAATTGTTCCGTTCATCCTCTCAACAACACCATCATGCTATAGAGTCCATGGTTCTGTCTTTTCATATCCAATGTCATGCAATGTATAGTAATCTTCAAATTCTAAGCATGTTCTTAACTAGGATAAGTGATTTACTAGCCAACAACTTTAATTCTTTCTCACTCATATGTCCCAATTGTACATGCCACAAATTTGGAGAAGTTTTCTCTTCGGCTGTGTATACCTCTTGACCACTAAATGCCTTTAAGTGTGTCTTGTACAATGAACAACATTCCTCTCCTCGAGCAACAGTCATTGCTCCTTTTGACAGTTTCCACTTTTTATCCTTGAAAGAGTGCTCAAATTCTTTTTGCTCTAAGACATTAGTTGATAATAGATTTTCCTTAGATCGAGGATTTGTTGTACATCTCTTAAAGTCAATAAGAATTTGATGTTTGTCTGAATCCAAATATCACCCATATTGACAATCTTGGCGAAACTTTGATTTTCCATCTTTACACTCCTAAAGTCTCTACTTTTGTAATTTAAGAAGTACTCAATCTTTAGAACATAATGATAAGAAGCTCCCATGTCAATCAACCCCTCAAAAATCAAATTATTTACATGAATGCATTCATTTGTTGTATAAACTAAGAACACCTCATCATCCGTGCTTGAAGTTGTTGCAGTTGTATTCTTATCATCTTCACCATTTTAATGATCTTGCTTTTTTCTTATCCCTTTTTCACTTATAATAGAACCTCCTAATGTGACATGGCTTATCACAGTGACATTTCTTCATGTCTTTGTCACATTTAAACATTAATTGATTCTTAGACTTGCCACATTCTTTGGGAGCTTTGCTCTTATTCCTTCCCTGTTTTATGTCACAACAGTCTACATGTTGTCAACTCCCATCTCCTTTTTTCCTGATTTCTTTATTGAAAATCCTCTATTTGATTACATCAAAAGAAAACACATCTTCAAGAATTGAGTTGCTAATCGTCACCACTAACGTCTCCTAACTATCAAGTAACAAACTCGACAAGAATAAGGCTTGAAGCTTGCCATCAAGAATTATCTTCATTATAGCAAGCTTGTTGATTATATCTTGGAAATCACTTCGATGCTCTTATACAGATTTTCTAGATTTTAGCTTCAAGTTCACAAGCCTTTTAATCAGAGAGACCTTGTTATGGGCAGTCTTTCTTTCATAGAGTCCTACTGGCTTTTTCCACAGCTCAAAAGGATACATTTCTTGACACACATGGTTGAATATGCTGAAATCAATCCATTGTCTAATAGTGTCCAGAGTTTTTTGCTTCATCTTTTCTCATTTTCTATTTGACATCTTTTTAGGTTTTTAAAGGAACATTATTCTTCACACCTTTGTGCACATCAATAGAATCAAAACAATCATTGTAATATAAAAGGTCCTCCACTATGGGCCTCCAAATAGAGTAATTTGATGACGTTAATTTGACTATATAGTTATTTCTACCTTCCATCATGATGTTTATGATACCACTTGTTAGGAGACAATAACAAAACTCTCTAAAAGATCAACCAAATATCGATAACAAAAATACTCTTCAACTTTAACCAGCAAATTAGTATGAGAACAAGAAACTAAACAATGAAACAAATACCAAAATTTACGTGAAAACCCTCCAATGAATAGGAAAAACCATAGGTCAAACTAACAAGCAAATTCACTAAATTTAAATAAGGATTTGCAAAGATTGATCTCTCACCCCACAAAAAAAGTTGTCGTATAAAGTTTCGAGATTGAAATCAAAGTTGATGTAACAATCAACAAACTCTCAAATCAACCCAAAAACAATTAACAATAAGGATGAGAATACAATACTACTTGTCCTCTTTCTATTTTTCCTCACTTTTGGAAGTTATGGTCATACTCTCATGCAAAACCAACACATTTTTCTCTTTTATATCACGAAATAGGTTTTTTCCATAGTGTATACAATGTGTCTCACTATGACCGTGCACATTTGACTGTATTTCTTTAGCACTGCTTCACTCGCAAATGTACACAGTCATAGTGAAATACACGGTCGTGTGTGTCATGAACATATGTGTGTACACGATTGCATATGTTTTCACTCTTCACGTCATTTTTTACATGATTCTAGAGATTTACATAGTTGATCCACACGGCCATCTAAGTTATGGAGGTGTGTCACTCTACACGGGCATGTGTTCTTACATGGTTGATATATATGACCGTGTAAGTCAAGGACATGGGCGTGTAGGGCGTGTACACGGTCGTGTCTCTTCCTAGAAAAGCTTCATCCATCTTGTCATTACTTGTTCATCATTCCTACGAATCATAAAAGAGTTTACGATCATCGAAAGCCTTAAAATAGGGTTGGACACTCAATATTATGAAAACATTTAGAAACATGCAGGACGCAAACTCAGTACTGTAGCTTGGAGAGCAAAGTGTTGTGAGTTTTGAGAATAAAATGTGTGGTGAGTAATGGCGAAACTACTAAATTCTGGGAAGACGCTTGGGTGTATGATCTTGGACCACTTAGGCAACGGGTGTTGCAACCTATTCCAAGTAATTTGTTCAACCTACCAGTCAAATTGATTGTGGGTAATAATGGACGATGGCGTTGGAACTTATTTCAATCAATTCTCCCGACATCAGTTTGCATGGAAATAGCAGAAACACTACCTCCAAGCACTCATTTGGGCCCTGACCGGTTAGTTTGGGGAGCTTCTACAAATGGTCTCTTTTTCACGACTTCCGTATACAAGTTGATAAATGGACAGGACAACAGTAGAGCAGGAGATTGGGACACAATATGGAAATTGGGAGGGACTGCAAAGGATCAAAGCTTTTCTGTGGCTTATGGTTCGTGGAAGGCTCCTCACTAACCATCAACTATACATTAGACAACTAACCCCAAACCCTTCCTATCAGTTCTGTGGTGAAACTGAAACTCTGTTGCAAGTAATCCGGGGCGGATGCAAAGCTCGTAATTTCTAGAGAGGAATCCCCGACTTAGTCATTTCTGATGAATTTTTCAACGTGGATATAAACAGATGGACATCAGATAATTTGAAACAAACCATGCAGATACAAGGAGTTCAATGGTCGATAACATTTGGTACGACTTGTTGGTTCTTATGGTTTGGAGAAACAAAAACATTTTTGACTCTCATTTCTCATGGCCAACAAATCCCCATCAGCTAGTGTTTGGATACATAGGATCGATCGAACAAGCTAAGGAATTAGTCGGAAGAGCCTTGTTGCGCCCAAGGATGCGGGTAGAGACCCTTGTTAGTTGGAGAAATGCTCCACATGAATGGATAAGACTTAGTACTGATGGTGCGTATAAAGATTCTTCCTTGCAAGCTTCAGCAGGAGGGATACTTCGAGACAGTACGGGAACTTGGCTAGGTGGCTTTGCGCATAACATAGGCTTCTGCATTATGGTCTACGCCGAACTATGGAGGGTATTCACAGGACTATAACTTGCATGGAATCTTAGGTATCGAAGAGTAGAATTACATGTGGACTCGTTGATAGTTAGTTATCAACATCTTATCATCCTCTTCTAATCATTAAGTTCAGTATAATTCTCTGATCCTGGGTATTCATAACTTAATAGCCAGAGAATGAATTGTGAAAGCTAGGCATGTATACCGTAAGGCTAATAGAACTGCGGATTGGCTAGCTATCCACACCAGTTCTTTTGAACTTGGCATCCATATGTTTCAAAACCCACCTGTGAGTTGTCTGTTTATCCTGCTTGAGGATATATCGGGGGTGTCCGTCCCCCGACTAGTAAATTAAGGCTTCATGTATTCATCTTTCTAATAAAAAAAACTTGGTTTACGCTTATTTAGATCAGTATTTATGATCTGGATTTCACATTAAATTTGAATGATTCCATATGTTTCTGGTTCTTCAGCATAGCGTCAATATACTTGTTCTGTTAAAAACTATCCATTTTCTGTTAGAAATTATAAGATATGCTTTCAGAGATTAAATTAAGTACACAGGAATTATTACTATACTTTCTATGTAAATTAAGAAGAAAATATTAAAACATGCAATAACGTAATGAATTAGACTGTTGACTTAAAAGTAGGTTTTCTTTAGAACATATGATGCTTCCTTATTTAGTGTAAGTTTTGACTTTTAAAAAATGTAGGAGTTGCATCATAATACTTACGTTATTGGGAAAAAAAAATTCCTAGTCCTAATCCTATGACTAAATTATTTATGGGAAAAAAAAAACACTCGGAGAAACCAAACAAGAAACCTATCACAATCAACCTTAAAATCGTACCAAGTAAGGCTCCATTCAATCTAATGGATTAAGATTATGAATGAATGAAGTCACCAAACCGAAGACAACCGGCCACCCACCTCAGCTGGCCGGCCCAGAGCGGCAATAATTTTTCCAAGAAGTAATCATTGCTAACTAAGCACCAATTGTATTCAAGAGCTTCAAACACATGAACAAGCATTGTCTGAACCAAACCTGGTTAAACAAACAGTGCCTATAAAAGCGCCCGCTAGGCTCGGTCACTCCACACACATACGCCACCCAGAGAGAAGAAAGGAGGCGTCTTGATAAACGCCTTCCTGTTTTCCTTACAGATCTCTCTCATTTGTATTACTTTTTAACGTTTTTTGTCGTCGGGTTTTGTTGTTAGCTTTTCTTTAAAATACAATGAGAGAGTGCATTTCGATCCACATTGGTCAAGCTGGTATCCAGGTCGGCAATGCCTGCTGGGAACTCTATTGCCTCGAGCATGGCATCCGGGTTTGCTGTCTTTCTCTTTCAAAGTTTTCATCTTTTCTGTTAGATTTGTTCATTCCTACGTGGGTTTACTCTAGTTTTGATTTTTATCCACTTTGCAAGCGTCCATTTTCGTTTTCTTTCATTTGCAACGTTGTTCTGTGCTTGTGATTGTTTGCTTCTGATATTGTGTTTCAAATACCATATGGGAATTTTAATTATAGTGAGACAGTTTGGAACTTGAATATTGTTCCTTGCTTTGTGTTTTTTATTTGGATCTGTATTAGATGTTTCTTCTGTTATCTCAAAGAAAGGAGATTTGAGGGATTGTATATGATGTATTTAAGTTTTATTTCGAACCAAGTTTCAATTTCTATTCGTTCATTTCTTTTGTTAAATTAGATTGTTTAATCTTCGCATCTATTGCTTCTTCAGCCTGATGGACAGATGCCAAGTGACAAGACTGTTGGCGGAGGTGATGATGCTTTCAACACCTTTTTCAGTGAAACTGGTGCAGGGAAGCATGTTCCTCGTGCCGTCTTTGTAGATCTTGAGCCCAATGTCATTGATGAAGTCAGGACTGGAGCTTACCGTCAGTTGTTCCACCCAGATCAGCTTATCAGCGGCAAGGAAGATGCTGCCAACAATTTTGCCCGTGGCCACTATACCAGTAATTACCTGCTTTGGGTTTCCGCTGTTCATTGAATTTTTGGTTTTGACATTCTGATAATGGTTGCTTTTGGTGTCTCAGTTGGAAAAGAAATTGTTGATCTCTGCTTGGATCGCATTAGGAAGCTTGCTGACAACTGCAC
Source organism: Erythroxylum citrifolium (assembly GCA_026284465.1). NCBI lineage: Eukaryota > Viridiplantae > Streptophyta > Magnoliopsida > Malpighiales > Erythroxylaceae > Erythroxylum > Erythroxylum citrifolium. The sequence goes on along the minus strand of JANKOE010000205.1, from coordinate 64,330,045 downwards.
TGGTCTCCAGGGGTTCCTTGTGTTCAATGCCGTTGGTGGTGGAACTGGCTCTGGCCTTGGATCCCTTCTCTTAGAGCGTTTGTCCGTTGATTATGGAAAGAAGTCCAAGCTGGGTTTCACTGTATATCCCTCTCCTCAGGTCTCAACATCTGTTGTTGAGCCCTACAAAACAGTGTCCTCTCTACACACTCCCTCCTGGAACACACTGACGTGGCCGTGCTTCTTGACAATGAGGCCATCTATGATATCTGTAGACGCTCTCTTGACATTGAGAGGCCTACGTACACCAACCTTAACAGGCTCGTCTCTCAGGTAAGTGCCTGCCTTCTGGATTTTTAAGTAGTTGATTCTTAGTATTCCAGATTTTTAAATAGCTCGTCTGCACTTTTCAGGTAATTTCCTCCTTGACGGCCTCACTGAGGTTTGATGGGGCCCTGAATGTGGATGTGACTGAATTCCAGACCAACTTGGTCCCCTATCCGAGAATCCACTTCATGCTTTCCTCGTATGCCCCAGTGATCTCCGCAGAGAAAGCCTACCATGAACAGCTCTCAGTGGCTGAGATCACCAACAGCGCCTTTGAGCCCTCATCTATGATGGCCAAGTGTGATCCTCGGCATGGCAAGTACATGGCGTGTTGCCTGATGTACCGTGGTGATGTTGTGCCAAAAGATGTTAATGCTGCCGTTGCCACCATCAAGACTAAACGCACCATTCAGTTTGTTGACTGGTGTCCAACTGGGTTCAAGTGTGGTATCAACTACCAGCCACCAACCGTTGTCCCTGGTGGTGACTTGGCCAAGGTGCAGAGAGCTGTTTGCATGATCTCTAACTCCACCAGTGTTGCTGAGGTATTCTCCCGCATAGATCACAAGTTTGATCTCATGTATGCTAAGCGCGCATTTGTGCACTGGTATGTTGGTGAGGGCATGGAGGAAGGAGAGTTCTCTGAGGCTCGTGAGGATCTTGCAGCCCTTGAGAAGGACTATGAAGAAGTTGGTAATGAATCAAATGAGGGTGAAGACGATGATGGTGAAGAGTATTAAGGGGTCTCTTATATATCTCGGATTTGTGTGGCCGCTCGAGTTACAATGAAAACCCTGATACTCTGTGTCCCATAATCAGTACTTGAAAAATCTTCTGGTTCTGGAGGTGCTACAAAAAAATTTTCCTTACATCGGTTATCGTGCTTTTGAAATGTTAATGTTTTCAGTTTTTCTAGATTACATTTCCTAATACTTCTAGGACTTACTGTGCTTCAAATCCTCCACTCTAACTTGGAAAACGAAATACTTCAATGACTTATTGACCAACATTTAATACCTTCAGATTCCATTCCTAAATGCCTTCTCCAGAGAGGATGATAAATGCAGCCTGGTTCATCACTAGGAAACAAATGAACAAGGCTTTAGTTAATCGACTTTGCCCCAACTTGGAACAGACGGTCCTCTAACGAGTAAACAACTAAAGTCCCTTTTCTACATTAAGATTGCCAGAAGCTCCTCATTTGATTTCCATGAATTGCACGAACTCTCAGAAGTCAGAACCAAAGGTTTATCAGCTTTAAAAATTGCAGCAACAATCTTCAATTTCCGAAAGACTTAAAACACTACTAGTTAAATGACTAAATATATCACGTGAATTCAACATCAGAAAGAAATAGAAACCGAATATCTATCATTTTAGATAAGTTGTCAGCTAAAACTAAGTGTTACGGTATATACATACCAAAAAAATGAGCAGGGTAAAGAAAGTATATTACTGATACATGTAAATGACTTTCTAGACGTAGTCTTTACTTCAATGTGGGAGCTAATTGAGATTCTATTCTTTCATCTTCCAGGAGTGCATATGGATCGACATATGGAGGTGGGGACACATTTCTGTTGCTAGCATCGTGGACAAAAGCTGATCCAAAATACTGAAAACAAAAACAAGGAAAGAAAAATCAAAGGTAGAACATAAACATCAAGGTTCTTCTAGACAAGGTAAAACAGAAGTATCAGCCTGTAATAAGGTTCTTAAGAGCCAATCATTCACTCATAATCATCAAATTCACAAAGAGGTAGAGGCTTATCCAATAAAGTGATGATTTAAATAACAGCTAGAAACAGATAAATCTTCAATTGCTCCTGCAAATTAAACTCCATATATACTTGCCAGACATCCTTAAAGCTATCAGAATAAGATTGCAAAAACATTTATCTGAATCACAACACAGAAAGTATGATCCAGAGTTATAGCTTGTCTAAAGTACAAACTTTCAACCAGGAATTAAAGGTATTCACTTGCTTGAAAACTGAAGCAACTGGACAAGTGGAACTTAGTTAGCATAGGTGAAAGATAACAAAGCCAGAAACCAATACAGAGCAAGGATCACAAAGTCTAGTTCTTTACTAGCTACCAGGGATAACTACAACAGTCAATAGGCCATGTTTAAGTCTGTAGTTAACAAGTTCATTATATCCTCAACAATTATTATGCTATAGACAATAAAACTTGGCTATTAGTTGATCCAAACTGAAAACAAATGAAGTCAAACTAGCCTTCTCCCTTGCCCTTGCCCTTGCCCTTGCCCTTATTTTCATCTGACACCTTACTTTCCTCTCATTACCGCTGCAAATTATGGTTTAAATCTCAAATACTCAACAAAGAATCAACTAATTCGATCTGAATTCCATGCATTACTACTTTTGGTTGCAGAACTATGATTGTGACCCTTCAACAAAATGGAGCACAACAGAACAACTCCAAAACCATATACATGTTGAAGTTTCACATTCAAAGTTTCAGTCCACTTCACTGTTTGGCCACCTCCAGAAAGTGATGTATTTATCAATAACGGCAGTGTCAGACTACAACAACTCAAATGAAACAAAGCAGATTCCACAAAGGTTGCTAGTTAATCTTTTACATCAAGTGCTTTCATGAGGATCGACATAAAAATGATATCAGGTGTGTAGGCTTGGAAAACAATTAACTCTCTGAATTTTAGAAAACCTTGGAAAACTTAAAAGAAAAATAGAAAAACTTCAAAAGTATGCAACACCATGCATTTAAGAATGATAAGACAACTCACAAAGTAGAGACCAGATGAGAATGCCGCTGTTACGAGTATCAGTGGCCAAAATCCCAAGAAGAATGTCCCTCCAATTGAGAGCAAAAGTTTAGCTCGAGGAATTAAACCCTGAAGAGATGAAAATTGCAAGTCCATGATAATCTTCATAAATGTAAATAGAAAACAAAGATAACCGCACTTCCAGTTTGGGATAATTCATAGACAACTTACTATTAGTTGATCAAAGTTAAAGAAAGTAATCAATGAGCAAAAAGACTATTAGGAGTTAGAGATTGAAAATTAAAACTCAATGTCGTAAGCGCCCTTCAAAAACCAGAAGACCATTTGGCAATAACCATAATTTTGACAGTTAAGACTAGTTTGGAAGACTTAAAATTCACATGAAATCTTCTGTTTCAATTACGGTGTTTCAACCTTATGTCATTTAATTTTATTCACATATTCGAGATTTAATAGAACATGATAGGAATATCATAACTGGATTAGAGGATCCTCTTAAAATTGCTACCATAACCAAAGTCCAAGTATCTATTTTCTGCGGTACGTTAGTAAATGATTAAGGCAACTGAAGAAAACCTCAAGTCCTTCGCTGTTCAACGCCAGAGAATGCTCCCTTTGATTCAATACATTTTGATCAATTTCTTTTTGATTAGTTGAGACCGCATTTCTTTTCGAAAAGCCTCCGTCTTCTTCCCCTAGTTTCATTTCATCTTCCAGTCCATAATTGCTCCTGGTGGTTTCCTCAAGTAATGAAGTGGGATTCAAACCTCTTCTCTTCAACTCCTTCATAAACAAGGATTCTGGAAGCTCCTGACCTGACATAGCACATAACCCACCCACTTATGAAATCACCCATCAAATTCCCAAGTCCAAAAGCTGAAGCTCTATTAAGTAACTTGGAATCAACAACTAATCCATAGTTAAACATTCAATTAATTAATTAATCGAAATCAAATTTAGAAGAAACCCGAGTCCTCAACACAAACACTAACTAGTACGTAAGTTACGCTACTTTCCTATCCCATCCAAAGTTTGAACTTTCATGAGAGAACCAAGCTTTAAAGTCATTACTCTGCTAATTTCCAATTAAAAACCAATATTGTCATACACGTCTAACATGAACATACATAAACTGAAACGAAAACCATAAAATTATAACTTAATGTCACAAACAAGTACAGTAATCCATTAAAAAATACGGAACTTGCCATTTCTTTTAGGATCGTCGTCTTGTACAGAACACCAAACTCTAAGATTTTTCCTTTCCAAGTATACTCTGGAGCTCTTTCCATGAGTTCTCAACCTGAGAAAACTTTTCTTGGAATCTGATCGCCCACGAAAGCTTTGTTCTGACACAGAAAACGGAGAAAGGGTCGACTTCAGAATGTGTAGGGAGGCCATTGTTGGTTTATTTGGTGCGGTTTGGTATCAAAGAAAATGAGAGAAGCATGTAGTTGCCAGAGCTCTTAGAAGCTGGTGGCAACAATAGGCGTATCCTAGTGAGATTTGAGATGATATGCTAATGTGCGCGGTGAACTGTGCATATCCCAAGTTGGTTTTTGTGGCTAGAAGTTGAGTTGAGTGACGCAATTGAACTTGTGTTTCCTTCTCCACAACGTTTAAAGCAAGAGTGTTCATTGTTTTTGTTTTTTTTGTTTTTGTAAATAAAAAAGCTAACAACTAGCTAGAGCTAATAACAGGATTAATGTGCCGAGTACGACTAACACCCATGCGGTCACCATTGAAAGTTTACACTATAACATCCGGGGCTGTTGAAAAACCACCATACCTAAAGACACCTCAGGTCTAATCCGAGCCATAGCATCAGCCGTAGCATTTCCCTCTCTAAAAACGTGATGAATCGTGACTTGCCAATTACATGACAGCAGCTCCCGAATGCTGCAGATGAGTGCATTATCCGTACTCTCTTGAGCATGATTATTGAGCCATTGAATCACTGACATGTTATCACTTTCAAGCACGACCTTGCTTAATTAACGAGTACGCGTCTGATGTTCCTCCAGTATCGATAATTGCAGGAACATTTGTGATTCTGACAATGCCTGCAGGTTGAGAGAGTTCATTTAACCATTCAACAGTTTTCTAAGGTCGAGTAGCTTCTTCATCAGGAACAAGTCAGCTACGTTCGATTGGATTAAATTAACTTGGTTGCATGTTCGGTCCCCCTCACGTAATAAGGAGAAATCATTGCTTATTTGCACTTTCCAATTTCGCTAAGCCCTCACTGAGCAAAAACACTCGAGAAAGCTTTCAGAAGACTAAATCTTTTCAGCTTCGATTCTTCACTTGTGGAATGCCATTATGGAGGTAAAGAAGTCAAATTGTCTTCTATCAAAAGATAGAACAAACAATTATTTATTCCAAGGTAAAATAAAAATCTAACATTTGCAACTAGAGTAACACCAAAAGAAGTTCATTTCTCAACTAGGATAAAGCACAATTTATGGCAGCAGAGACAATCTAACTGATACTACATCTCTTCTCTATAGAGAATATTGCAAGTTCAAATCTACCTCCCAACATAGGCATTACTCGTAAATCATCTATTGAGGAGATGTAGTTTTCACAAGCTGCATTACCTTCTCTCAACAGTTACCATAGAGATTTAAAATCATTGGAAAGATCAGAGGCGAGCCGTTTAATCAATGTTCTTAACCTGGATTGATTGGAACACAGTTGATGTTGCACAAGTTGGGGGCAAATCTGAGACCATCAGGACAGAATTTCCATCTTTAACCATTCCCTTTGTTTTGACAAGACCAATGCTTCTCGAAATGTTGGCTTCCATGTCATCGGACAAATCAATGAGGATAGGAATAACTCCCCACTGCAAATTCAATGCCATTTGAACGTTTTTTTCATCCGTGAAGGCAAAAATTGGAGGTTTTGGACGGTTACGAGACAGAAGCCTTGCCATCTCTCCATGCTTCGTATAGACAAAGATGGCATCCACGCCTATGTTATTAGCTGCCGATAGAGCATACCAATGAGAATAAGAAACTAATATTAACCTAAGAGCTTAAGTCTACATCTTATATCAGTTCTACAATGCCAGCAAGAAAAGAAGCCTGGGGATGAAAAGAGTTGCAATTGATTTTTTCAGACCACTAACTACTTTCTTTTGAGATAGATTACTTCCTACAAAGCCCAATTTGCAATCATATGCAAGGTTAGCACCAAAGGAATCTGAAGTTACCCATTTCAACAGCAGAGTTGCATATTTCTTCAGCAATACGATCAGGCAAGGGAACGCCAAGTTCAGATTGATGGAAAGCCACTTGATGATTTTCTACACGGCTCCATGATTCCATTCGGCTGCTCACCATCCTCAAAATAGAAAGAGCTTTCTGTCCATGAGATCCTATAGCCGACTCACCAGACAACATTACTGCATCAGCATATTGCCGAACTGCTTCCGAAACATCTGCAACCTTTTACATGTTAAAGAAAATGTCATTCTAACAATAATCTTCCAACTGTCATTACATCCATGCCTTAAGGTAGGGATGGAAGTGAGGAGATATGGATAACAACTATTTGAAGTTTAGTCGTTAGTTTATCAGTGTACCTCTGCTCGTGTTGGGGTTGGATATTCAACCATCGACTCTAGAAGTTGGGAAGCTATAATCACAGGCTTGTTCAGCTGTCTGCATGTACGAGTTACTTCCTCTTGGACTGTTGGTATCTGTTCAAGTGGAACTTCCACTCCTAGGTCACCACGAGCCACCATGATTCCATCAGAAGCTTCTATGATCTCTTCAAGTCTCCGAAGAGACTCCAAGGTCTCTATCTTTGCCAGTACTCTTATCTCTCTGTAAATGACAACAATTTCATAAATCTCAAGTTTTAATTTCAGACATTATGAGAGGCAGCCTACAGTTTTATTCAGCAGAGAACTCTAAAGGTTTAAGACCTAAAGCAACTTCATATGTACATAGCTGGCAACTTAGTATAAGTAGGCATAACGAGTGATGCCTATTTCAGACAGTTGATATGCTTAACGCCATTGCTTTTATTAAGAGAAAAAATTTAAGCTACTGGCTACTTGTAACAGAGCTGAAAGAGAAACCAGTCCACTCAAGAGCCTCATGATGTTCAATCAAATTCATGGGTACTTGAGAAAAAGGATAAACAGTTTCGATCTCAATAAAACCATATGAAATATATCTGCTGCACTTACTTGGATGATTTGGTTGAAAGATAATTCTTCAGATGCTTGACAGAATCAGCATCATTTACAAATGACATGGCAATGAAATCAACACCTTCAGAAACTCCAAAATCAATGTCCTCCCAGTCCTGTGGGTGATAATACAATTGCTAGGATTAGCAATACTGTAAAATAATCCAAAGGACAAACTACAGGGTGTCATGATAAGCAAATATCACTATCAAGATCTTCAGTTAGAGTGCTTCCTTTTGTACTCAATCCAATGAATCAAAGGAGGGAACTGGATATCAAAAAGAGGTTACTATGTAGTCAAGCTATTAATTGGCTTAACATTTAATTTGTGTCATGTCTTTATTCCAATCAATAGAACCCAAAATCAAGAAAAGCTTATACACCTTCAGTAGAAAGCAATTATAGTAAAAAGTGGTCCTCTTCCACTCTTTTGTTTTTTCTAAGACCCTTAAAAGGGCTACTTTTACAGTTTTTATGTCAAACAACCTGAAGTGAAGTCCTGAAATTTTGTGACTAGCCAAGAAAACGGTAGTAAGAGATCAAGCTGTGTCATTGCCATTGAGAGGACGTGTTTAATGAGATTCTTAAGCTAAGCATAAATCAAGACGTGGCGAATAAATTGTTTGAGTGAACAAGAGTAATCATATTTCAACCTTATCTGATAGGGTTGGTAGACCTTGATAGGAAAGCTTCCCATCTCTCCAAAAGCTCAATTTGGCCCGAGGTAGAAGTAGACCAGGATCTATGCATTTACATCGTAA
>JANKOE010000205.1:64289913-64315722 GCA_026284465.1 Erythroxylum citrifolium | reverse complement strand
ATTTAACAAATAATTCCATCAATTTTTAAACACCAATTTCACAATTCAATAAATATTAAGTCCAAAATATATGCATTATAATCGACTTAACAATAGTTGCATTGTCACCCTTCACCTAAGATGATTACGTGTACTCTAACTTTCAAAGGATTATGCCTTTAAGGCTTTCAAATTCAAGAAATCTATAAAGAAGACTTTAATCATTCCCAATGTCAAACCAAAATTAAACGTCATTTTTTACTAGTATTGAATTTCATTTCCTAAGTCATTGTATCTCTCAGTTTTAACATTTATTTAAGAGTCTAAAAGTTGTTTTTAGTTAGCTTTAAATCCCCAAAAACTATGATCTTTTATAATGAATTAGTTTGGGTTAACCCAAATTAATTCATGATCTGTAAAGAACTTTCATATGCTTTTAAAGAGTAATATCTTGATGGTGTTTCTAATTGGGATAATATCTAGACCACCTTCTTTCTTAGAAGTATAGACCTCAGACCATTTGGCTTTAACTGCACAAAATTTGTCAAAATTACCAAACTATAGGAAGTTCTTTAATAACCTCTATTACTTTGAATAGGTTCAGAGGAGATATAAGTGATAACTCTAATAAAAATGGAGATTATGGAGTAATAAAGAGATTAGTTGCAGTGTGTCTACATAGGAGAGAAACTTATTGTTCTAGTGTTTAATTCTTTATATTGAATCACATAGGGGATGCTAATTTTTATAGGGTATTTTTTTAAGCATATAAAGGGGAGCTTTTGATGCCTAAGTCGATATTTTATAGAGTTGAGCTAGTGAGTTTAAAGAATTTAGAGAGATAAAAACTAATTTTTACTAAGATTAATATAGAGTCCCAAGAGCCTATTGGAAATGTGTAAAGATTCTATTAGTATTCCAACCAAACAAGAATTAACACCACAAAGCAATGATAAATCATCTATAAATGAGAGGTTGAATAGATTTAACTTCTTACATTTATGGTGACATCTGAAATTTTTTCCTTGCTTAATGTTGAATGCAATTAGTTTAGACAGAGCCTTATTACAAATTATGAATAAGTAAGGAGATAAAAAGTTATCTTGTCTCTAACCTTTTACTTTAATGAAGACCAAATTATGTTTCATATTTCTTAGAATGCTAAAGGAAGGAGTGATGATATATTGCTCTAACCAAATTATAGATTTATATGGAAAACTAAAAACTATTATAGTATCAAGTACAAACTCCCAATCAATCAGGTATTTTTATAGTAATCAATCTTTAGTGAGTAACTTTTGAGAAGTTTTTCACTTTGATAACTCTTAAAAAGTTTATGGGCTAGCAAGAAAATATCTCTTATACTCCTTCCTTATATGAAAACATTTGGGATAAGATTAATGATATGTTTTAATATACTTTGAACCTTGCATTACCATTTTAGAAATGATTTTTAAATGATATTAAAATAAGATATATGCCTATAATCTTAGACACACGTAGGTTTTATTCAATTCTTTAAACTTCATAACACTTGAGAAAAAGTCTAGTATAGTCGTGGATTCCATTTTACCTGTAAAATATCAAGATTTTTAGAATAAAAAAAGGCATTTAACCTATATGGTCCTATAGCTATTTTAGGGTTTATACTGAATAATTCTTACTTAATGTCACTATAAGTGAATGGATTTATGAGCATCTCCTTTTCCTTTTGAGAAAGGGGCCCTAATATAAATCTCTTTTTATCTGCATATGAGAAAAACTATTGTTAGAGGACCTAAGCATGTTATTAAAGAAATTGTAAGTAATTGATTTTAGCTCAAATTGCTCTCATATTACTTCTCCATTTAAAATTCTTAGTGAATATATTTTATTAGTATTTCTTCTATGAAGGATGACATTATAAAAGTATCTAGAATTTCTATTCCCATTTTTTAGCCAATGAATTTTAACCTTTGGTTTTAGCAAAGAATTTTGGGTTTCTAGTGTAAGGATATATTTCTCTAGGACCTTCTACTTTATGGCTTTTAGAGCATCATCATTCAGGTTAGAATAAAGATCCTCTTAAGTTGAGTTTAACTCCTTTATAGCCTTGATAGTAGCTTTTTGCAATATGGTTGAAACTTTTATTATTAAGCTTTTTCATCTCTTCTTTCACATCTTAATGCTTCCGTATACGTTTTTATATTTAATATCCTTAACCCTAGTATCTAATCCTTTTGAAATTACAACTTCAAACCCTTCTAATTTTTCTAGATATATTTTGAACTTGAATAGATTATAGGGTCTTTCTATTGGTCTAGATTAAGAATTATATAGGGCAATGATAAGAATATATAGGTTTTGGAAGTTTGCCTTTCTATTAGTGTATTTTGATAGTCACAAGGAATTAATTAGAGCTTGATAAAGCTTTTTTTCTTGTTAAGCCAACTTACTCTTATATATTTTCCAAATTAAATGGGATCCATCATATCTTAAGTTAGAAAGGCACATAAAATTACTAGGTTCCTCATTCTTATATTTTTTACTCAACTTATCTCCTTTTGACTCATAAGTAAGAAAATATTGTTTGAATAACCTAATACTAGCCATGAGGATGACATAGAGGAGTTTACAATTTTGAGGTTATTCTAGAGAGTATTCCTTGAAAAAACATGGTTAGCTATATAGATAAAATTGACTTCTAGATAGTTGGGATCTTATTCAAAAATTACTACTTAATGGGTGAATAGATCAGACATAATCCTTTAATACAGTGTTACTTTGCTATGTCAAAAGCTAATATAATTCTTCCTTTATGGTGCACTTGATAGTTAGAAAATGAAGTTTTAGCTCTTACTAAATGTTTAAGGAAAATTATCAAGTTTGTTTCCCTTAATTTGGTCGTAAGAAGACCAATTAAGTATGATTTTTTAAAGAGTAAATAACCATAGATAACCTATTGCACCTGATATTCCATGATATGATTATAAAAATGATATTAGGGCTTATGTCCCTTTCTTCTTCTTTTTTTTTTGGTTTCTTCTTTGTTTTATCTCTAAAGCTTCACTAGGTTCTTCTTTTATGTTGATATCTATGGGCTTATTAGATGTTCATAAGGGACTTACTAAAGCTCTCACATTTGTCTTTAGTCCCAATTTGATGGGGGGAATGATCATATAAAGATTTTCTAGTTAGTTGTTATGTAGGACAATTATCCTTCAAGGTCAAGATTTGTATAGACATAAATTGTATGTTATTTAATGAACAACTATTTGACAATTCCCTTCAAGTACCTTAGTTTGAGATTCCATATTGTTCCTACTAGTTTCCTTCAAATTTTTAGCTTATATTCTTCTTCCACTAATTTTGAGGACACCTTGAAAAATTCCAAGAGAATATATGGAAATAAGATATAAGAACCACTTATAATATAGGGAAGTTGTTTCTCACTGTTAGTATTGTCTTGAGTTGTTCTATTTTAATTTTTAACTTAAGTGTTTTTTTTATTCTAATCCTAAAGCCTTAATTTATTTCCTTATGATGAACTTTTTACATGTAGGTTCCTAAATTTTCATTTGTTTTTGCATTGTGGGTTTCCATTAATAGCTTAGCAATATTTGTGTTTCAAATAACCCTCCATCTTCATCCAATCTCTTTAATTTTAGTGTTTTGAAAATTCTTTGTGCGTTCTATCTTTATGTAAATTGTAGCATATCCATTTCTCCTTACACTTGTCATGTTTTCATCAAGACAAATTAGTTTCCCCAAAGAGCTAGTTTGGTAGTTTAATCCAATAGTCGACTAGTATTTAAGGAGAATATTCTAAAAGTTGACCTAAACAGAAAATGTGTTTCATTTTATTTTTATCTAAAATCATTATGTGTTTCCATATTTGAATAAGTAATGGCTTTCCATTAATATGACAAGGTCTTATCTTTAAAATAATCATCAAACTCGAGTTTACACTAAACTTAAAGATAAAGAAATTTTATTCATTGATCAGTGTTTTTGAAGTTCATATTTTCTTCAATCGACTTCATCCTAAACTTAGATTTGCGAAATAAACAACTTTTTTTCAATGAAGTAGCCAAGTGGTGATATGTTATAATTTATAACCCTTGCTTTTAACACCTCGACAAGAGGAGAGATAACCATATAGTCTACTTCTTGAGATCTAGGAATGAACTTGAGCTTTTTCTTGTATTGAATGATAACACACTGCCTGACTCTAGGATTTCTTAGGCAAACCTTGTTAATTACTAAAATTTAAAAAGCCTATTTTAGGTGGACGAGAGCTTGAAAGTAGAGTTTAATGAGTGGATAAAGGATTAAAGGAGTCAATTGAAGTGTTTTACTTAGTAACATATGTAAGATGAGCAAGGGAGTGGGATAAAGGTGTAGTTTTAATTGAGGGGCCGAAAAGGAAGAAGCAACGAGGTTAAGTAGGGGAACAAGTTGAGTGAATTGTTATAAAAGGTTATTTAGAGGGAGAAACCTCTCCTGGAAAGTTGGACTACAATTAGTTATATTCCTATAATGGAAAAGAACTAAATCAGTCTCGTAGGCATGAAAATTCATACCCATAAAGCTTTTTTAAAAAAAAGTTAAAGAAATGTAAAAACCATCAATGAAAAAATGATAAGAAAAGATGAAAAGGAAGAAGTTGAAAAAAGATGATCATTATAACATAAAATCAAAATTGATATTCATAACTTTAGGATCTTGAATAAACAATTATGATAAATAATTAGGGTATAATAATATGTATCTAATGTGGAAGACGTCATTATTGTAAAGAGATCAAGAAACTCCACCGTATCCTTTGTTAAAATTGGTTTGTCTCTCTTAGCTCCCTTTTTGTTACAGAGAACTTGATGAAAAACTTTATGTAACCCTAATTAGTAGAAAGAGAACCAGTTTATATATTTATAAATTTTAATTTGTACATCCATCAAGTGACCAAAATAACTAGTTGAGATTTATTCCACTATTAAATAGAAAATACAAACCAAATAAGACTAGTTAATTATATTAATAATATTATTAATATATATAGAGTATAGCCACTAATCATACCAAATTATAACATTCTTTCACTTGGCTTGATATTTCAAACTTTATTTTTAATAATATAAACATTAGGCACACATAAACAAATCTCTTGACATCTTTATGATTTATCTCAACATATAAACCACATAATGTCAGTTATGACGATTATACACTTCAATATGTCATACTTCCTTCTATATACTACAACCTTAGCAATATATCAAGTCAAATAACATAAATGATATATAAATATCATAAAGGTCCATATTAATGTCCTATAGACAATTTTATTTCCTATTTAATAAGGATTACATTTACACATTCATAATAAATAATAAAATTGTCAATTAGAAACTTTTATTAAGCTCAAGAGTGTTAAAACATCATTAAAGAAATCTTTCGTTATAGTCTTTTTGAGACAATCATAATAGTCTTTGTTATCTATTTCGAAATACTGAAATTTCTATCATATAGGATGCCTCTCTTGTTTCTTTCATTGCAAAATTTTTAGAGAGAAAATCTTTGGTTTTTTATAATATGTCCAATTCATTAACAACAAGTAAAATATCATCAATATATATAACTAAAAATATAAACTTACTCTTATTGATTTCTCGATAAATACAACAGTCAATAATGTTTTCTTGAAAACCAAAAGATGTTATAGTATCAATAAACTTAATATACCATTGTCGAAAAGTGTTTTTAAGTCTTCATATTGATTTCTTAAGTTTGCACACCATGTGACCTTTTCCTTCTATAAAAAAATCTTCAGGTTGATCCACATAAGCTTCTTCTTCGAGATCATCATTAAAAAAAGTTTTCACAACCATTTAATGTAGCTCTAAATCAAATTGAGCCATTAATATCATAGTTATTCTTAATGAGTCTTTCTTTGAGACAAGTGAAAAAGTCTCTTTATAATCATTGTCGTCCTTTTGAGTATAACCTTTGGCAACAAGTCTAGCTTTATATTATAGGCAAATTGAGTCAGGTTTAGTCTTAAAGATCCATTTGCATCTCACTCGTTTAGATTCTTTTTGAAAATCAATAAGGTCCCAGGCATTATTTTGTGCCATTAATTTCAACTCATCTTTTATTTCATCAATCCATTTATAAGACTCATCACTGTATATGGCTTACGAAAACAAAACAGGATCCTTTTTAGTGCCACAAGCAAATTTTGACTCTTGTAAATAAACCATATAGTCATTAGGAATAAATGATCTCCTTATTGTTACAGTTTTTTTTAAAGCTACTCTACATGGCACATTTTTGCCAATTGGTCGTAAGTTAACTTCTTCACGAGCTGCTGTCTTATCTAAAAGTTGTCCAAGATCATTTTGTTCTTCCAATACTGGGTTGATTTTTGGTATAGATGTGGATATCAGAACATTTATGGGTAATGGAACATTAAACCTTCTTTCCATTAATATCCATAAAAATCTTTTTAGCACTCCCACTAACTTCAACATTTTCCATGGACTTGGCATTAATTGTTTAAACAATTCTTGGACTATGGTTTGGACAATAAAACCTATATCTTTTAGATTTCTCCAAGTAAACAATAAACTAACCACTAACTATTCGAGAATCTATTTCTTTTCATGTGAATTATAAACTTGCGCTTTTATTAAACAACCCCAAACATATAGGTGCCTCATATTAGGTTTCTTTCTAGTCCATAACTCCAAAAAAAATTTAAGTCCATACATCCACAAGGTTTTTGGTAAACTGTCTTACTAGGAATCCTCTTCAGCAAATACACAACAATTTTAAGTCCATACATCCACAAGGTTTTTGGTAATAAGGAATTACTCATCATAATCCTAATTATATCCATTTAGGTACTATTACATCTTTCTACTACACCATGTAATCGAGGTATGCTTGACATAGTATATTGTGCACATATATCATGTTTCTCTATAAACTTTAAAAATAGTCCGGGACGTTGTCATGATTCATCATATTTTCTATAATATTCACCACCTCTATCAGAACTTACAATTTTCACTTTTTTTAATCTAATTATCTTTTAACCTCATTTAGAAACATCTTAAGGGCATTTACAGCTTGAGAATTTTTATTAAGAAAATAGACATATCCATAATGTGAAAAATCTTCTATAAAGGTGATAAAATACTTTTCTTTACTAAAGGATGGAGTGTCAAAAGGTCCATATCTATCTGTGTGTATAATTTTAAGGACCTGAGTACTTCTTGTGGCTCCTTTCTTGTTATGCTTGGTTTGCTTTCTTTTAATGCAATCCACACATATATAGAAATTAGTAAAATCTAAATTCAGAAGAATTTCATTCTTTACCAATCTTTCTAATATTTCTTTGGTATGACCTAAACATTTATGCCACATGTAAGTTGAATTATCATTCATTATGCTACGCTTAGTTCCAATGCTATAATAAATAGAAAATAGAATTTTAGAAAAATTAACATAAAGTTTCAATTTAAATAAACCATCTATAAGAATTCCACAACCAATGATAGGATTATGTTTAAATAAATTGAAATAACTATCACCAAACTTTAAAGTAAACATACTTTCATCAAGTTTAGAAACATAAATGAAGTTTCTATAAATTAAAGGTTTATAGAGAGTTTCTATTAGATATAAATGATACTATTATTGGATGATAAGTTCCTACGCGTTCAATTGGGACCTTCTTATGGTTTCCCACAAATAGAAAGTTCTCAGTTAGGTTTATGGTTTGGATTATAAAAAGAATCCCTGCATAACATTAGAAACATAAATAGTAAAGTCATAATCAAACCACCAATTATTAGAAGGAACTTCAGTTAAGTTTAGTTTGGAACATACAAAAAGGTTAGATATACCTTTCTTTTGAAACCAATCTTATGTTTTAGACAATTTTTCTAATAACGTCTATCTTTTTTACAAAAATGACACTTATCTATATTTTGTTCCTTTTTCTCAACATTAGTAGTAACCTATTTTGTTTTATAAGCATTTTCTTCTTAAATTTCTTAGCCTTTAGCTTGTGAATCTTGCTAGCTCCTTAACCCTCAAGGTTAATTGAATGAACTTTTTTTATTCTTTAGCCTTGTTTCCTCCTTAATGAACATACTGGACAATCCATTAATATTCAACTTGTCCTTTATAGTGTTGTAGTTAATTTTGAAAGGACCACACCCAGGAGGTAACAAGTTCATTACAAATTACACTAAGAAGGTATCATCAATTGTTATACCCATGGTCTTTAATTTCTACAATATTTGTTATCTTTAACCCATGTTGTTGCATGCTCCATGACCCATTAAACTTTATGGTCGTGAGTTTAGTTATTAGTGTATTAGCAAGAGGCTTGTCTGTAGAACAAAAATGCTCTTCCACAAATTTAAGGCATTCTTTAGCACTTTTAGTTTATGAAATAGTGGTCTTAATGTAGTTGTTAATAGTGATTCACATGTTTCTCATGCTTTATAATTTGTCTTCTTAACCTCATTGCTTGTTTCTATAATAATTGTAGGTTTTTCTTCTAATAATGCAAAATCAATATCTATAACACGTAAATGAAAATTGACTTGTTTATACTAATTAGAGAAGTTTAATCATTAAACACAATAACAAAAGAAGCATGTGAACAAAGATAAATAACTACAAATACATAAATGTCCAATAAATTATTTGATTCAAATAATTAAACATTTAGAATATACTATAGGTTCTCTTTAGGAAAACTCATCATATATTGTCATATATTTAATGTCATACAAACTTTATAAGGTAATCAAACAAAAAATCATAAAATACAATCAATATCTTTGGATATATAACATATTTCACAAGCGAATGTTGACTTTCGTTTGTTATGTTTATTTGTCTTAGAGTATTACTTTGAGTAAATTCTAAAATTCTATCAACTAATAAACAACATTTATCCAAATAATTAATTAAATAATAAGCATTAATATTTTATGAATAAATGACTATTTTTGCGTACAAAAAATTGCTTAATTAGTTTGATCTCTTTAGTAACTAAAAAACAATCCTTGCATAATATCATGTATAAAAAGACAATCATTTCATAATATGTCTGAGTCTCATCAACAGGTTGTTCCTCCTGAGACTGTCGCTGAATGGCATATTGTATTTGGTTCTATTAGGAAGCAATGTTTACATTAGTAAGGGATTACTATTAAGAAATAATAATAATGCATAATTTCACATACAATCAGCTCTCTATATTGGCTGTTAACAAATGTCACACCATTATGCTTTTGTGTGAGTGTGCAAAACAACTGAGTAGGTGTAGGCCTCATACCCAAAGACTGTTCCTGTATATTTAACCTAAATTGTTAGATGTGAACTGCATTTTATTAAAATTTTGGCATAATTTCCTTTATTTTTATGATAATTCCCCTTGTTGAACTAAAAAAAGAATTCAACACGACTATATATGGCATTAGATATTTATACCATTATCATTATCTATAATAAGGCAAAGTAAAACATTTACAATATTAGTGTCAAGTTTAAATACTTATAAGTCTCTGTGCATGCTCATGGTGGGTTATTGATCCTTAGTATGTACGGGAAGACTCTCTCCCCCTAGCCTCCACGTCTGTTGGTGGAGTTACGCCTTGAGATGTACATAGCCTCAAGGCTTCTCCAATACTCCTGCCAATGACTCCATATTTTCTCCGAAATATAAGGCGATCGTACACCTGCCTAGTGTATCGCACCAATAAAGTCGCGATAACGTGCACGAGCTCGCCTATCCCACAGTCTATGTATGATGGCGTCGATAGCAGAATCTCAAAAAAAAATCTTTCTGAAATAAGAAGAAAAAATTTAAACTACTATAATGTAATAATATTTATTTAATTAGTATATATAAATTAATATAAAAAGAAAATAAATCTTTATTATACCTCAAACTCTTGAAAGTAAAATCCCTTTTGTCGCCTAAGAGATATTCTTCCACACGTAACCCCCCAAGATCAATTCTTTCTTTAAATTTAAAAGTCATATTTCTGGAACACGGTCCAGACAGAACCAACCTAATATAAGAAGTAAATTTATACAATGAAAAAACTAATAAACTTATAACTTCATTAAAAACAAATAGTTAATAATGTGATTTCACTTACAGATTGTTGACAATTGTTATGTACTTTCTTTCGTCAGGCCCCTCAGCTCCAAGCTGATGGACATCTCCTCCATCCGATAAAGCGGTATTGGATGATATATGAGTTAGGGATAGGGATGGTGTAGCATGACGAGCAGTAGGTGATGCCTCATCTGCAACTGTAGGCCCTGGAGGGGGAGGAGGTGAGTTAGTGCGACCTGCAGATTGTGACGATCTACCTTCACAGTAAGTACCTCCGAACATGCCTCTAAAACTGAGCTGCATTTTTCAATGCAATTTTCGTACGAAAGGTGAAAATTTGGTGTACTTATCAATGCAATTTTCATACGACAAGTAAAAATTTCTTGACAAATAATATTAAGAGTAAGTCAATTACTACTGAATTATTTATATGATACATCATTGTTTTTTTGGTAAATCAGAAATTTAATAAATTAAAGGAAGTTATGTACAAAGAAGGAAGCACAGGAAACAATCCTTCCTAAAACTGCAGGAGCATCCTAACCTGAGAAGCTTAGGACCTTTACAACAAGTGATCCTCAATTAAACTAGACAACTGCAGCACTCACCTATACATATCTACTATCTAAGATGACCTTGAAGGAGGTTCATCTTAACCAGCAACACAACCATTTACAGATAACCAAAATAAAGGAACAAATCAAAATATACAATCCTTTCCGCTTTAAAACTTAGGTATTCATGTCCACTTTAAATGAGATTAAGCCTCTGAGTTGCATTTTCCCTTTGCCATCACTGTTATGCCTAACAACTAGTTCCATTTATTATTTCTTCATCTTTTCCTTCCCATTCTCACCCTTCCTTTGGTTGAGTGAGTGCATTTTAGTATCAGATTGCAACAGAGACAAAAACCAAGTAAAACCTACTAGTTAGGAAAGATGAACAAGTTCACCAAGAAGTTTATCTTCATCCATCCCTGCAGGTTGATCTCTTGTGGGACTACCTATTAGCCTTGCCATAATGATATGATCTACTCTTAATACAGTGCCAGCATCGTCATCAGTATATTCCAGAGCATAACTTTGTGACATAAAGGTCCCACATGCTCGTAGACAACACATCCTTACAAACAGCTTCCTCCAAGTCAATTCCCTTTTTGGTATTTACAGATTAATGGTCAGCATTCAAGCCTCTTCAATTACTAGAAAACCTTGCAAAGCAGAACAGTTAGGAAAATAATCTCAACCAGTATTTACCTTTCCTCAGTGTTTAAGCCGAGAATTTCCATAACTTGGAAGACCACCTTGGTGTTCAAATTCCCCACTTCCACGGCTTTTCCCTGGAAGGTTCGATGGTTTCTTTCGGACCAAAGATTGTAAACAGTCACAGAAAGGATAATGGGGATAAGGTCGAGGTTAGAGTTTGTGTGGTTTGATGGGAGATTAAATCAACTTAGGATGGCTTTGATTTGGCAATTGAATCTGAAAGTGTTCTAGACAATGCGTCCATGCTGATTTTGAGTAAGCACACTAAAAGAACAAATGGTCGATAGACTTATTAGCCTGGAAACACAAGGAGCAATGATTAGGGGCATATGAGAAGAGGAGATTATCCCTCATTTGCAACTTATTAAGGAAGGATAGCCATAGGATAAAAGCATATCTTGGGCTAGTTCTTTTATGCCATACTAATTTATACCAAGGAACACAAGGAGCGGAAGGTCACAATAAGAAGTAGGACGAAGCATTTGTGTATGTTTTGGAAGGACTTGCGAGCCATTCCAATCTATCGGGTTTGGTGTGGTCTGGTTGATATGGTAAGGGCTCTAGGGCTCGTAAGGTTTGTAATGTAGCCTCCTGCCAATTCCACACATTGTTCCTAATAATCTTCGCAACTTTAGCACTCATCGGTAATTCCGATCCATTGATCACTCTGGGAGTTAAGAGGTCCTTCAGAATTGTTGGTCCTTGTTTCCGGAGCCCAACAATTCGGAATCTTAAAACACCGCTTTGGCATGCCCACACCGGCCAGTCACCAACATCACAATTTTGAGAATCACAAGCAAAACACAATCATATTTCATTAATAAATCCAAACAGAGTTTATACAAGCTTCCATTACAAATCAACATACATATCACTAGCTTAAGATGAAATACAAAAAGGATGCTCAATGTTGATATGCCTATAAAGCTATCCAAAATGTTCACTAACTTAATACAAAAGTCTCTAACTATCTTGGAGTTTCTGATGTCCTGCAAGGATCGCTAGCCTTCTCGATCAGCACCTGAGGAGGGAAAGTGGGGTGAGCTACATAGCTCAGTGGCTAATATATTTATAGCCATTGGCAACGAGCCATACTATTCAAACATACAATATACATATCTCATTTAATCTAACAGTTCCATTATCCACAATTCTAGCTCAAAATTCATAATTCAAAATGTCATCACATAGAACATATCATGAAGATTCGTCCATCAAGACATGACACTCAATTATGCGTCATACTTGACAATTCAATGATGTAATGCATAACAAATGGCTTGAGGATTCCATGGAAGCAGAACGGAGAAACCAAAGTTTACACCATGAGCAGAATGAGTCCACTTTCGGAGCTCATATGCCATAAGCGGGCAGTCGGGACAAGGCTCTTGTCAACATGCATGTGACGAACAGAATGGTTCTACTATCGCCTAAACAGAAGCACATACTCATGCTCGAAAATCATTTTATCAAACTTTCATACTTTTCATGCTTTTTCCTTTCTTTTCATTTATACAAAATGCCATGACATGTTTCAAGGCATAACATAAAATGCATCTTAATGCATTTTCCACATCACGACAATTCACAATTTAGCACATATTCACACATAAGACAATTAGCTCATATTACACAACAACTATAAACATATTACCCACCTAATTGGCTTGCAAAAATCTAAGTCAAGGTTGTCTTTCTCCTTGCTCTTGGGTAGGATTCTCTTGGTTTCCTTGATTCGTCACCAAATGAAGAGATCTTTAGCTTAAATGGAAGCTATTTTCTTCCTCTTCCCTTTTCTCTTCTTGAACAGCTTCAAAATCTCTCTTAAAGACTAATAAAAATTAAACCCTAGCTTAACTCTCTTCTTTTCTCTCAAACCACCAAACTCTCTTTCTCTTTCATTCTCATTTTTGTTATTCTCTTCTTCTCTCCCTCAATTCACGTCTTTCTTCTTCATTTAAAAGCAAGACAATGCTTCCTCTTCAAATTATGCCCTTAATGATTGAGAAATGTCCAATTTGCTCTTCCATTTATGCCTTATGTCTTACCAAAAATACCCTTGAACATTCTGACAAGGAAGATGAAGTAATTTGATAACACTTTCTTCTAGAAAAAATGTTCCTTATTGTCTTAAGTTTCTAATGACACCAACATCATTCAATTTGGTTCAGTAATCTGAAAGTATGCCCCAAACATTTTTGGACTGTTCTTATATTGAAATATTACACCATACTTAACTTCTACCTAGAAATTGAAAGTCTTAGAGACTGAATTAAATTTCTATTTCTTTAGATAATTTGTAGCTCTAAGTCTCTAGTTTATTTAGAAATAAGAATCATCTCATTCAAAGCTTTACAGTTCATGTTATCATCAAAATATCGAAGTATATTCAGTAAAATGTCCAATTCATACTCTTCCAACCGACCCTTTACTTTAATTCAATCCATCTTTTCCAATTCAATACCAAAGGCTATCAATTTCTATGGAGAGATAGAGAAACGTGTTATGAAACTATCGCTTCAAAAATTAGTTCATTTGGAGGTCAGATGACAAAGTTATAGCCAAAAGAGTAGATGGATCAGACGAAGGACTTAAGTCACAGAAGGATCATACGAAGTTTCAGTCTAAAATGAAATCAGATGAAGGTTTAGTTTCAAATGAACCAGATGAAGGTTCAGTCTAAGAAGGAGTTAGACAAACGTTCAGTCTTAAATGAAATTAGAAGAATTTTCAGTCTCAAATGAAATAAGACGAAGTTTCAGTGTCAAATGAAATCAGACGAAGGTTCAATCTCAAATGAACCAGACGATGGTTCAGCATAACATGGAACTAGCTTCATACAAAGGCATTCTTCTCAGACGAAGACATCATTCTAAAACAAAGGCATCAGTCAAAGCCAAGCTTTGACTCAAACGGATGGAGTCAACTTTGACTCAGACGGATAGATTCGACCAACTAAATCAGACGAATAGACGAAGGGTCTTAGATAAAGACATCAGTCAAAGCTGAGCTTTGACTCAGACGGACAGAGTCAACTTCGACTCAGACAGACCAAGCGGATCGGACGCATCTAAGACAGACGTAGACAAAGGACATGCGTCGAAGCAAGACGCAGACGGACGAAGGACATACGTCTACGCGAGAAGCAACCAGACAAAGGACTCGCGTCTACTTGAGACATAACCGGACGAAGGGACAAGCGTCTACTCGAGACGTAGCCGGACGAAAGAACACGCGTCTACTCGAGACTCAACCGAATGAAGGAACACATGTCTAAGCAAGACGCAGTCCACGTGTCGAAGCAAGACACAGTTATAATTGTCATAACTCTCGACTCCGATACCTAAAAATCATCTACTTTATACCATTGGAAAGCTAAAATAATAAACTACAACTTTCCAGAAGACAAATTTGCCTCCTTTAGCCTAGATTGATTCAGATTTTTCCCCTGAAGCCTGTACACCAATTTTACCCTTATGAAAGACTGATTTTTTTTCCTAATCTCACTTTCTCTAACGCAACATCATTCATAACAATTCAACTACCAATTTTATTTCATTAAACTCTCTAACCTTTACTCATTTGACTCATCACATTCAACTACATCTCATCATTCATAATTCCTTTTTTTTTACTCATGACTAATCACCAAAAATTTCTCATTTAATAATTCTAACTTCTAACAAAAGTTCGGGGTCTAACAAAATACCCCTAGGATGCCATGGGTCCTGCTATAAAAAAGTAGACATCCTATTTCCTATCTTAAATCTGAACTGGTTCCTAATAAGATTCCTAACATGTAACAATTTCCTCCAGCTCCAAGAGCTGTTATGATTAGGTTGAGCATTCCAAAAGGTTTTCCTTCTAAGAATAATGGTATGCACCCATCTGACCCACAAAGCTTCACTATCAGTAAAAAGCACCCAAATTATGTTCCCTAAAAGCACCTTATTCTACGTTGACAAGTGTTTAATGCCTAAACCACCCTTTTTTTGGGTCTACAAAGGTCGTTCCATTTAACCTTTGCATGAGAGGAAGACTCTACAGTCCCAAACCATAGGAAATTTCTTAATTTTGTCTCAATCTCTTTAATAATGGACGAGGGAAGAATAAGATGACTAGATGACATTATTTCAAACTATTTCAAACTTATTATATTGTATTGAATCAGAATTTCTACCAAATAAAACCTATCTCATACTTGATTATATGCATTTTTATAAAAATATGACAACATTTTTGAAAATTCATATCTTCATTTAGTTCAATATACTCAATCTTCATCAGACCAACACAAAGAAACAATGAAAAAATTAAATTTACAATCAATGTAGACAATCCAAAGTCATTGAACACGCACGGTAAAGGAAAAAATTCCATTTCAAATAACCCGTCGTCATTGAAGATAGAGAGAGAGAAGACGAAAATACCTGGACGTTAACCGCCGGAGAAGACGACGCTTATGGCTAGAGACGTATCAGCTCCACGGAGGACGGGCAGCCGACGATGGATAGAGTAGATCTGGAGGAGGAAGAGGAAGCTGCGTGCAGGGTAACCAAAACGAAAACCAAATGACGTCGTTTGGTTTAAATAACAAAACGTTCCTTCAGCAATCAAAAGACGTCGTTTCAATGGTGGAGGCAAAACGTTTTTAAATATACTAACACGACATCATTTGACTTAAAACCAAACGACGTCGTTTTCATCCTGAAGCAAAACGTTTTGTAGTATAACAAAATGGCATCGTTTAAATTATAACAAAACGAAGTCGTTTTGTTGCTGAAGGATTGATAAGTGTAACAAAATGACATCGTGTGATTACTTTTCAAAACGACGACGTTTACATAAAAAGTTCGACCCTTCACAAAGGAAGACGACGCACAATTGTTGACTATATTACCGACGGAAAGGTCCGTCGGTAAATTTCCCTTCATTTTTTGCGCCCTTTCCATTTTCCAGACAACTTTACCGACAAATGTAATATTTCCGTTAGTAATTAGCTATGTTTTCTTTTCTGTCGCTAATTTTCAATCAATATTTCACACTTTTCTTGTATTGACATAATTTTAAATTTCAATATTAATATACATAAAGCTGATTGTAGGCACAAGTAGGAATGAAACAAATATTTCAGGCTAATCCCTAGGCACATAACCTGAAATCCAAGGGATCGGAGCTACTTGTGATATTTTGTCGATATCTAAGTGCTCTTAAGCTCAAAAGCATTCGCAAATTCCAAAACGTGTGGAATTGTTATGACCTCTCCTTATTGAAAAGTATTTTGCATAATGGGACCAATACGTAGTGCGTGTTTCCAGATAAACAAGCATAATCTGGCCGGGAACCACAAACTGGCAAATCTACAAGATATAGGAGCTAGATACACATATCAGTGCTCCTTAAGTTTGAAGACTTCCCACTACAGAAGGAAAGCATAAGATATAATATGTAAGTGAAATAAAAGGGCATCTTACAAGTCATTTGTCACGTGCATATAACACTTTATGATTGTCTACTTAACTGGTGGACCTCATTATCTATTTAACGCTTTATTTATTGTGTTTAAGCGCCGAGAAGTAGGCACATGCCGTTTCACTCATCACTGTGCTAAAAACACTTTTCTTGTTAGGACCCCATTGTCTCAGTGGATGGTTCTTAATTATCACAAGCTGGAAAACGAAACATGGATAAGATCTCGTATCATGATTAGTTTTATATATGAACTTCAACTTAAAAAATACCCTAAAGCTAGAGCTCCTCGATATCTACATCTTAATGTTCTGAGGACCCAGATTTCCTTTTGTTCGTGATCGAATAACATCATGATGTAGATAAGTTGCATTAAATATTATAAACAGTACCGCCTGCAACATTAAGGATGAGAATATGATTATATAATATGACAAAAAAGAGTTGGTGGAGGATGGTAGTCTGAGGAGAAGTTTTCTGCTTGATCAACTGAGCTCGAATTTACAATTGGACTGCTTGTTGAGTGTCGACCATTATTATGGTAACTGGTAAATAAGAAACGTCTTCTTGCTTACGTGATGGATTGATTAAGGTCTAAATATGGAAATTAATGGCACCGATCTTGGACCTAACTCCAAGCATATTCTTTTGCATATTTCTCCAAAATTCGTATATTCTTTAATAAGGATAACCATTAATTTTCCATGGCATACTTATCAGACTTGAATGAGAACAGTGAGGCATCGCAAGTTTACTTTTGTTATAGAATGCTGAACATTTTGTTTGTTCCTTTAGAATATAACGGACAAAGAGAAAGATTTTTCTTCCAAAAAGCACGGCAAGTTGTTGGTTGACTATTCTTTTTAATCATGTTAAACATATAAATAACAAGTGCTCTATTTGGACTATTGTTAAAATAGTACTCCCTCCTATTCAAAGTAAGTGTCGTTTTAGAAGAATGCACACTTATTAAGAAAGTTAATGAAATGTCTGATATACCCTTATTAATTTCATATTAAAGTGCCTTGAAAATATAATTTGTGTAATTAAGATGTGAGAGAAATTAAAGGATAATTTTGGAAGAAAAATTACAAATATGCATAAAAAGTCACAAACGACACTTATTTTGAATAATTAAAAACCCTCTAAAACGACACTTATTTTGAATAGGAGGGAGTATTGTGAATACAAATGTTATGAATAGATCAGTACTTTTTGATATGAGCATAATTTAAAATAATAAACTATTTGATATTATATAAGAATATTGTAAAATTAATAAAAATAAAGTTATTGTATTTAGTAAAGTGAATACATAAATAAATTAATAAATACATATTAATTAAAAAGATAAGAAAAATTGTTAATTATTAATAAAAAGTTATAATTGATGCCATAAATTATATGAATTTTACTGAAATTTACTTTAAAAGTATTTTCTCTTAAATTTCTTCAAATTATAATTTGTTAAAAAATATTTAATCATTTTAAAATTCGTATGTATATAAATATATATGTTAATCTCATAATGAGTTATAATAGAATTGTTGGTCCCGGATGGCACATAAGAGAGGAATAAATTATGTATATTCACTTTTTCGTTCAATTTGAAGCTGATAAAAATGAAATGTTTATTCTAACGAAAGATTATGCTAAATTTATATGTGATAATCATAAAGCAATCACAATAATAATAAAAAATAATAAGAAAAAGATATAAAATCGATTTATAAAATTCATTTAAATAAACATTGGCCTATGTTCATTCTTAAAGTTTTATTGAAAAAATTTACCATTTTCTTTCTTTAATAGGTGAAGAGCAACCTCTGTACAATATCTTAATTGTCATGAACAAAGAGCAATCATTTATAATTCTTATTCAATGTAAATAGGAATTATCACAATGTGTATCTCAAATAATTTCAATAATTTCAACAACTCAAAATATCCCTTTCTTACTTATAATAATCCCTTTCTTACTTATAATAATGAGTAAAGGCTTAACTTAGATCATATATTATATACATACATTCTCTAACCTCTTAAAGCATTTATAACTATCTAATATGTCCAAGAAATCTCCATAATTCACATATGGTCTATTTATACTCA
The DNA here is from genome assembly GCA_026284465.1 of Erythroxylum citrifolium. Classification (NCBI taxonomy): domain Eukaryota; kingdom Viridiplantae; phylum Streptophyta; class Magnoliopsida; order Malpighiales; family Erythroxylaceae; genus Erythroxylum; species Erythroxylum citrifolium. The sequence goes on along the minus strand of JANKOE010000205.1, from coordinate 64,296,771 downwards.
AAAACTTAAAAGAGTCTTTAGAAACAAATAATGGTTAGTTAAAAAACATCTCATCTTGTATTATGTCCGCTTGGTTAGATGCTTTGGGATTATGTTATTATTATTATATTTTATTTGTACGTGATTCTCCTGTAGTGTGCATCTGGTTGATCAATTGGGCATCTGTTTGATCAGTTGGGCAGGCTTTTCTTCTTTTCTTATTATTATTCTTATTGTGCTTATTATTATTATTATTATTATTATTATTATTATTATTATTATTATTATTATTATTATTTGTATTCCTATTTGCCTTATTATTAATATTAGTATTATTATTCTTATTTTGTCTTCTAAAATTGCATTGCATACTTGAAGTTTTTTTAAACTCTTTATGTCATATTTGTCTGTAGGTTTACTGGAAATAGTTTCTCTACTTTGTAAGGGTAAGGCTGTGTAGTATCAAATCTCTCCAGATCCCACATTAGTGTGGGATTGAACTGGATATGATGATGATGATGAAGATAGTCGATCAAATCACATTGGTTTACTAATATAATCATGAACACAAGGTATATGTTATCAAAAGATATTAGTCAACTATTATATAAGTCAATTAATATACCTAAAAACTTAAAATCGATCAACCACTCACCTAAATTAGTTGGTCAATGTAATTGAAAATAGTTTTTTGAATTTTAAAAGTTTTTCTGAGGATAAAGAGACGCTCTTTTGACAAAAATTTGATTCAAAACTATTTCAAAAATTTGCGTAAAAATAAATAACTTTTTTAAAGATAATTTTTTTCTTTTAATTATGAAAAAATTTATGCATTATAACTTATATGTGAATGATCATGTGATGATTAAATCCTAAATTTAATGAAATGAGTAAGGTAAGGTTCCAAGAAAGTCGTAAATCTTGATATACTTGATTACTCATTATTCTTGGTTCTTTACTTGAATCTCTTTAAAATCCTCTTTAGGTTGCATATGTGCTCTATTTGATCTATTTTATTTATCCTTTGATTGTTCAATTGATTTAATTGGATTCTTTGTTCACTTCACTTTCCATTGAATTTGATATTTCACATATTAACTTATTAATATTATTAAGATAAAAATATTAATACTAACATGTTTTCTTGTTACCAAAATTATGAATTAGAACTTGTTTGATTCAATAAAATGCTTTAAATTTTATTTATTATATATATTTATTTAAACAGTTGGAATGCATAGCATGTGGTTTGATATTACGTGCAATAATGTGGTGCAGATTAACTTCCAGTTAATCACTGACTGGTTGGAATGGTACGATCGATCCTCTACTAAAGAGGTTTATTAGCTAGATATCTAAAATTAATGAATTTTAAAGTTCCCAATTACAGTGGAAAATATTTAATTTGATTTTATTGGTTGAAGTCATGGAATTAAATATTTTTATTATTTCATTTGAGGGTTGATATTTGGATAATAAATATCAGCTTATCTCATGTTAATTTTGTGATCAGGGCATTAAAAAATCTTGGTGACTACTAAAGAACGAAATATGATCATATTTGGCTGTTGTTCTTTAGAGACGGCATATATACCAACTGCAAAGAACATATAATGGTGCACATGAAACGCAATTTCACTAAAAGGAACCATAAGTTCTTGGCTTAATGTCCCTCTCAAGTCGATTCGAGTTTTGAATTTATATTCTATAGTCTTGCCTTAGTTAACAGGTACACATCTCACCTGTGATTGTGCACAGGCTTGGATTTCTGGAAGCTAACATGTCAGACGATGGGAAATCACACCTGAAATTGTACATATAATCCACCGACGAATCTGTAAGTGCAATTTTGCCACCCTGCAGGTGGGTCATCGTGATTATCAATATATGAAACTTCTAACCACGGATAATTAGTGAAGCGATATTAAAGTTTAATATATATTTATTTAATATATACTTTAATTTTTATTTAATATATATTTATTAAATTTATTTAATATATACTTTAATTTTTATTTACAATTTATTATTAAAGTTTAAATAATCAATTATCATATAAATAATCTAATTTATATATGACTACATTGATTAATACATAATAATTAAAGGTAAAAGTAAAATTATACATGTATAAATTAAAATCATGATTCATGAGCAATCCCAAAATAACAAATTTACATTGAAGGCTGGTGTGCATGCATGCTTTTCAAAACCATTGCCAGACTCATGCTTTCACTATTAAGGTTTTAGTTATCCTATCAAATGGTGGGAGTTTAGCTCCAGCGTCCATGTCCAATTGGGTAGCAATAAATCATGATCTATTGGTTGGGAATCCATCAAATCAAAGATTTTCACATTGTTTATATGAACAATAGCACTTCTTCATTAAAAAATTATAGCATGACTGCTTTAAGAATTGAGATATAAAGCGTAAGAATCTGGTAGATATGGAGATAATTTTTTGTGCTAATATTAAATTGCATCAATTAGATATTTATATTGCTCGGAATGATTTTGCTTGTATAATTACTATAAAAAATACTCTGTATTATTTAAAAGTAAGATCACATATTATTGAATCTCTCTAAATTTTACTTGTCAGCAAAATTTAAACCGAGTGCTATTAATTTAAATTTTACTAAGTATTATTATCGTTAGTTTTGTTTGTATAATTACCAATGTTTCAAAAACCGGATCGGTGGTTGAACCGGAGAAGCAACTGATTCAAAGGTCAATGGTTCAATCGGAATTCAATCGTGATCGAACCGATGACTAATAAATATATAAATTTTTATTTTATATGTTATATATATAAGATAATTTTTAAATATACTAGTTAATTATTTATCCATTTGTAAATTAACTTAAACCTTCAAACTTTATAATATACAATTTTTTTAAGTTCACCAACACAACACAAAATAAGATAACAAAGCTTATTAGTCATATTTCATCAAAAAGATAAAAAAAGATCACTAATCATAATATTCATTCAAGTTGAAATCATTAAAATCAAGGCATTTTAAATGGACCGGCCGGTCCTTTCTTTCATCTGTTCAGGGGTTTTTACCAGTCCGATCACAAAATGAACGAGTCAAGCACTCACAAAAATGAGGGCTAAATCGGACCTTTTCATGCTCCAGTTCCCAGTTCTCTGGTCCAACCGACCGGTTTGGTCCGATTTTCAAAACACTAGTTTTAAGTAAATATAGAGGAAACTCTGTCTAAATTTTTATAAAGTGAATAGTCATTGCTAGATTAATAAGGTTTTAAATAGAAAATGTTGTAGTTTGAAGTATTAGGTATTTGAGAATATAGTAACACTCAGTATGCCGATTTCATTATCGGGTATGGGGTGTTAGAGTGGACACCAACACCTCTTCATCATGCACCACTGCCCAAAGGATACATGCCTTAAGGAGGTAGAAAATGCTGGACCAAACACCCCCATTACTGCCACTACTTCTAGTAGAGACATAAATTCTAATAGATACTAAAAAAACAGTCAAATCATCCATTGCTTCACCTTAAGAAGGAGGCACAAAAAAGAGATATTAGGCCTTTCATACTAGACAGTTTGAGACACCTAAATTTATCAATCAAGACATTCTTAGATAAATGAATCTCATTAATAAGGTGTGTGAAATAGTTTCTTTTGTTAGGTGGTCAGATATCTTCAACTTCAGTAACTTAATATATTGGAAGCTCACTCTAGAGTACATGAGCACATTAGAGGTAGATGATATGAGGAAATCGTGGGAGGACACACTAGGTATAGAACGTAGTATTAGCTATAATAACTATTTGGTCCATGTTAATTTTTATATTTAGGAGCACCCAATGATATTAACATCGAGTATGATCTTACTTGATTGGGACCATCCTGACATGACAGAGCTATTGGTAGTTAATTGTCATTTTGCACCCCTACCATCCTACCAAATACAGGGCATATAGATTAAAATTCCCATAAATGTAACTCATATACAAGCTCTTGGTATATTAGATAAGTGTGACGAGGGACTACAATGATGTAGTTAGTAAGGAATATCTATTTTTAAAATACTACATATGTCAGAGGTAGAAGATGCATTTAGGCATCATCTTCTTATAGTTGTTCTGTGGATATCTCAATCAGGCTAATTTAAAGATTATCAACAATAGTTTGGTTATTACTAGACTAGCTCATAGGCTAGAAGTGCTCTTAGACAATATGACCAAATAGTGGCAACAACTTATATGCCTAGGATTATAAAGATTCTTAAGATGATGTAAGTGGTCGAGCTGAGGACAAATAGTTTAGGGTAATATTTTACACTCGTAGGTGCGCAATCGTAAGTAGATGAGGCAACGTTTACCCAAAAGGACCAAGTTGCTGGTTTGAAGAGGGTTCTGACTCTGCCTCTACCACCACTAGCTTTCCCAGTGACTCAGCTAAACAACTTTACCTACATTTAGGCTTATATGCATTAGTTGGGTGATAACATACTATAAATTATACAATATCCTAGATTAGAGATTCAACTTCCACCTATGTGACCAAAGGATCCAGCTGCACGAGAGAAGATGGAGCATTAGCCAATAATGTATAAGGATGATAGAGATGAGCCTAATGAGCCAAGGGATCCCAAAGGGCCAATTAAAGGGGAGGATGTTGAGAACACATAATATGCAAGGCCGGTCCTGACGTTTTATAGGCCCTGGGAAAATAAAAAAGGTTCTTATTTTTCTTTTTTTTCTTTATGATAATTAAGAGAGGGCTTTTATAAAGAACAAAATAGGTAAAATAGGGGCTCTTTTATTGCTCTTTATAAAAATCAAGACTTTCATAAAGAACAAAATGAAATAAAATGAAGCCCTTTTTGTTACCTATTTAATTCTTCATGAAGCTGGGCCCTAGGCAGGTGCCCTGCCTGCCCTTGCCATTCAAGATACGACCACCCACTTCCCAACACCCTTGATCTATCCTTTGTATTTTGTTTTTACCTTTGTTTCTAATGAAATTTCCTAATCGTTTACATTGATATTGCTTCTTCATTTTGACTTACCTTTTTGCCAAAGCTCTTTTTATAGTCCATTTAGCACTTTAATGTCAAATCAATGAAATGGATTCACATCTCAACTTGACCCATATGACTTAAAATCAAAGAAGTTCAAGTCCTTTACCAGCTTTTCCCCCTTTTTATTTTATTATTATCTTATATGTTTAGAAATATTGAGGAGAATTTTATTTTAAGTATAGGGAAAAGATTATAGGATTATAAGATATACTCAAAACTTATCAAATTTGTCATGACTTTCTTAATAAGAAGCAATTTTTAGAAATTTATTCTTCTTTAGAAGAATACTATTGGAGATCATTCATTATGAATTTAATTATTTTGTAGAACTGGAATGCTTATATAACTACTTAGGAGTACGAGTAAATAATTGAGTTCAATTTGCTTTATAAATTTGGAGAATGAATACACAATAATTTCACTTCACTAGCTTTAAACTTTAAAAAGTCGAAGTTAAAGAGCGGTGTTAGTAGTTAGTTGATATAATGACCTAGTTGAGTAATCAGGAGTGTTCATACTCTCACATAAAAAGGTTGTGTGAATGTGTATGAATATTGAATCATGTATGTTATGTATATTTATTTTATGCATGGAATTAAGTTTTATGATTCAGATTTAAGTTTTAAAGAAACATAAAGTGAATTCAACCAATTTGTGAATTGATGTAAGTAGTTGGTTACACAATGTTTTGATGATCCTTTGTGATTGAATGAGTAATGGAACATCTTCATCACTATGTTCAATTTATTTAGCACTTTTACAAAATTGTTTTCTATTTGAGATTTAATAATGGATTAGTTTTCTTGAGGACAAGCAATAGCTTAAGTAGATGAGAGTTTGATATATGATAGAAATAGTGAAATACATTACTTTTAGCTCTATTTTCATAGTATATTGTTTGTATTTTAGATGGATTTTGAAAGATCTGATACTTGATTTAAGAAGTATTGTAACTTCAAGTCTTATTTTTTCCTACATAAAGAAAAGAAGAGAAATTGGAGAACAATTAGACGAAACAATTTTAAAAGAATTTGAGAAAGAAATTAGAACATGGCTCCTACAAGCCACCATATTGAGGGTCCTGTTAAAAAACTTCTTCTCCAACACATCCTTAACATCCCCATGTTGTACTTCAGATGAAGAACATAATACCCTACATGGTCCCATGTAGGTCCTATATTGGCATTGATATTTTTTAGAGAACCTGGTCGTATAGCTCATTAAAAGTTAGGGTTTTAGGGTTTAAAGAAAAAGAGAGTTAGAAAATTTTTTGGCCAAGAAACATTTTGAAGTCGTATTGAAGTTATTATACATTCATTTTGATCAATACTACATCATTCTTTAAGGGCAAAGCAAGATTTCCATAAGAATTCTTTGAAGATTCAAGATTTAAGTATAATAATTTCTTATATTATTTTCTTTAATGTTTTGTGTTTATATTCTTTGTATGATTATCAACTAAATTGGGATATACTTAGGTATAATGAATTTAGGATGTAACATATATTGATTAATCTTTGGTTTGATGAATTTCTAGTTTTCTTGAGATTTATTCATGTTTTTATATCGATTGAATCGAAAGAGGGAAAGTAGAAGATTTGATATTTAATTCATGTGTCGAAATTTTAGAGATGAGATACATGTTTAGGTCACAGTAGGGATAAAGAGGGTTAAATGTCAGTGATTCAAAAGAAAGCTATAAGATCTTCCTAGGTTAGGGTAAAACCTATTAAGAGAATTCATGTAACGCCCCAAATTAGGGGTTAGAAGACATGAGTACAAATTACGAAATTGGCATGCAGTCATGACATTTTTCGGG
>JANKOE010000205.1:64276874-64289813 GCA_026284465.1 Erythroxylum citrifolium | reverse complement strand
GTTAATTATTTATCCATTTGTAAATTAACTTAAACCTTCAAACTTTAAAATATACAATTTTTTTAAGTTCACAACACAACACAAAATAAGATAACAAAGTTCATTAGTCACATTTAATCAAAAAGATAAAACAAAGATCACTAATCATAATATTCATTCAAGTTGAAATCATTAAAATCAAGGCATTTTAAATAGATCGGTCGGTTCTTTCTTTCACTAGTTCAGTAGTTTTTACCGATCCGACCGTAAAATGAACGGGTCAGTCACTTAAAAAAATAAGGACTAAACCAGACCATTTTATATTTCGAATCACCGATTCTTCGATCCGACTGACCGATTCGGGCCAATTTTTAAAACATTGATAATTATTATACCACTGTATTATTGATTCGTGTCATTTGTTATCTATTCATTTCCTAAATTAAAATATATGTAAATATAAATTTGACTTGCCCTTTTTTCATATAACAGATATGAAAATATTTATTATAATCTTATGAGGATTTAGAATAGGAAAATTTAAGGGTGTGTAGGAAAAATTTCTTGCTGCTTGCGAATAGTTGTTCAAAGCAATTAACAGGAATAAAGATAAGAATATTATGTTATCTTCAAAGAAGCTTCCATATCTTTATTTTGGCTGGTAAGTAAAGTTTCATACCTTTACCCACTGCTCCGTTTAGAGCTGTCTTCCGTATATATAAAGGGGGTGGCTCTCAAAATCTGAGCAAGTCTCACAATTTCGTACAAAAACAACCCTGCCTCGGGAGGTTTAAGTCTAATCTCCACAACCTTTCCTTTGGACCCTCTGTGCCTCTGTTCCTGCAAACTTGAGTTGAATATTCTCTTCAAAGTCCATTCTTTTTCCAGTATACATGCACCCCTTTATCTGCCAGTCTATTAAAGCTATTGTTTCCTCTCTTTCCCAACTTTAGCGTGAGAAACAGAGAGCAGCATCAGAGAAAACAGAAACACAGAAGAACGGAAAGTTGAGAAAAGAATTAAAGAATACTCCAAAAGAATTCTGGGATTTTATTTGTCTCTTGTTGTTTGCGTCTTTGTCACTAACCTATATACCATCTTCAAAGATCCAATCTTTGGTCAGAAGAAAGAAAGAAAGAAAGGTTCACATCTTTTCAAGAAAATAAAAACAAATAACTGAATTAAGAAAGCATTAAATGAAATGGGGAACATTTAAAGTAACCCAGTTCAGAGGAGCATTGATTCTGTGATTGGACTTGTGGGTTTTGAGGAAAATGACGGTAAACGGGGAAATCTCGCTCGAAGAAGAAGAGAATCAAGTAACAGTGGCGCCTTTGTCAGTAGAACAGCCTCAGAAGCTAGTGGTGGTTGGCTATGCTTTGACATTGAAGAAAAAGAAGAGTTTTTTACAGCCCAAGCTTGAAACTTTGGCCAGGTGTAACCATTCATCCCTGCATTTTACACTTAAAATCACTTTTCTTGCGTTTCTTTGATTGTTTGCTCGTTAATTACTATGTTGGTAGATGCCAACATCTGAATTTTTCGGTTTCAAGAATCAACTATGGATGAGACTCCTCGCTCCCTGAGGCTGTTGCTCTTTATTGTATATTTTCCCGTGTTTATGTATCATTTTATAAGTATCTGTCTGCTAGTGGTGATGGATGAGAGGCTATTTCATTGGGTTTTCCTATTCGTTTCCTTAAATGGCTCGTTTCAGAATTGTGGATATTTTGCTACTGATGGTTATAGTTGTTCTTGTTCTTTTGTTGGTTATTGCTTTTTTAAATGTTGAATTTTCTTGATTGTATCTAATCCTTATTCTGGACGAGACTTTCAGTTTGTTGCGGGATCTGGTGCCTTTCTGATAATGTTAAATTTTTCAGTACCATGGGGCAAGTTGATTAGATTTTAGCTACTGGTTTTTGACTTATGAGCCATGCTTTTCTGGGTATCTGGAATCTTATTCTCATTTTGTAATCTTTTAGTAGGAATATTCTTCTGCGTATACGACATGCAATGAGGAGCATAAAGTCAAAAGTTTGGAGCTTTGTTCAGTAGTTTAATAATGTAATGGATGCCGAAATTCTATCTAATCCTTTGTTTACGATAATTTTGCGTACGAGGAGAATTTCCCATGAAACTCTAGCAGTTGTGTTCTTTTGCATTTTGTTGATAAACATTAATAAATTGTAGAGTCACTATTAGCTTGAATTCCTCAAACATAACTCTGACCTTTTCCTTCTCTTGGAGCATAGACTTGCTGAATAGGGGTACTTTCTCAAGATTTACACAAGCAGACTGTTGAAGTAGCTAATCTCTCTTCCATTAATTACACAAGCAAGTTATTTAAGTAAATCATCTTTCTTCTTGGATGTCTTATTGAGTTTTAGGTAACTCATCTTGCCATGATCCTTCCTGAAAATTGAAAACTTTGACACAGGACCCAAAACTTATTCTTCCGATTGTTGATCAATTTCTGGTTTTGAGGAACGTATATGAAATGGAATCAATTTCATTGCAGTTTCTTTGGATGCAAATCTGGGTCAATGCACTGTTTTATTGGTAACACAAAAGCTGGTTGGTGTAATGGTCCTTATATCCTTGAAGGTGCAGAACTAGATACTTGATCTGGTATTATGCATTCTTAGAAGGATATTGTGAAAACATCCCATTTCACAGGAACTACTACAGGACACATTGGCATGTAAAGAAAAGTGTGTGTGACTTAGCTATTAATGGTTCTCTTCTGTTGGAGAGAGTAGAGCAGAGATCTAAAAGTCTGTATGAGTTGGATGTTAAAATTGGTTTCACTAGTATTACCTATTTCTGGATGCTGTAATATCAGACATATAACGATATTGATCAAAATTTTCTTTGCTTCATGCAGAAATAATGGTTTATTGTTTGTTGCCATCGATCGAAGCAGACCATTATCTGATCAAGGCCCCTTTGACATTATCTTGCACAAGGTCAGTGTTACTTTAGGAAGTTTCTATAAATTCTAAAATATGCCTCTTTCTAATTGCTTATTGGCCAATTGAGAAGTTTTTTCATTTCTTTTCCTGCCAAATTATTGTGTTTGATTGAATTTCTGATGATCTCTCTGCTGCTTGTAGATTTCAGGAAAGGAGTGGTGCCAACTTATTGAGGTTTGTCAGTATAACTTTATGTCTGTGTTTATTTTATTTATAATTCTTGGTGTGTCACATATTGAATCAATTACAGCTACTTGATATATGGCCTGTTTTTGGTAAAAGTTAGGCCATCCATATTTTCTGTAGGCTAGAAGCTAATGGATACTGGTTGAACAATTAAATGTATTGACTTGAAATCTTTTTTCTGGCACGAGGTCCAGATTAAGCCTTTGCCATCTCAAACTGTGACAAGCTGGAATTGATATCTCAAGCATTCATAAGTGAGGATTTTCACTTTGTGATCAATCTACATAGGGTTTAGGTTTTCTTAAGCTAAGCTACAAACTAGAGGGATATAGATGGTGTGTAGTAGTTAACTATAGTTGGGCTTGAAGACTTGTGGAGTGCACGATCTCACCTTACAATGGTTTGATTACATTTTTTACCAGATATCATGTGTCTTGACGACTGGTATATTGATCAACTGCAATAGTCTTTAGTCACTAATGGGATGTTTCCCCATAACTTCTTTGGTTGATCATTTAACTGCAGAGACAAAAATGATAATCCATATTTCTTGTTCTATTTTTCATCTTGAAGGATTACAGGCAAAAACACCCAGAAGTAGTGATCCTTGATCCTCCTTATGCAATACAACATCTACACAATCGGCAGTCCATGCTTCAAGATGTTGCTGATCTTAACTTGTCTGACTGCCATGGTGATCTGTTTGATATTCTTGTACTTTTCCATTGCTTTCATATTTCCTTGTCTAACCTTGTGTCCTGCCTTGTCGATAAAAAGTTGTGAAGGACAATAAGGCATGCTGGAGAATCTCAGACTCAGTTCATGTTGTACTTCTAACCATGAAATAGCTGATAATTTTTATTTTGTATATTATGGGTGTAGGCAAAGTTTGCGTGCCAAAGCAAATGGTTGTCGATAAGGATCGATTATCAATCCCCTGTCAAGTTGCCAAAGCTGGGCTGAAGTTGCCACTAGGTAGGATTTTATTATCTGTGCCATTGTGACATAACATCCAGCAACAGAATAGTGAAACCTGATGCTAGTAGGATGAATAACTGTGAATCACATGGAAACCTCATTCAAATATCCAGGGGTAATGTGTTCTTTATTTTGTGCCTACAGTTGGTAAATATAAACTCAATGATATGAGATCTGTATTTCATTTGAATGGGAACGCTTATTATGGTTATGGAAATACTTGATCTGAAATGAGGATGAATAAATACTCCCAAATTGTTTGCATGTTTTTTCTCAGTGATTTTGATCTTGAACATTTTTAACTCGTGCATATCTACTGTTAATATCAGTTGCAAAACCACTGGTAGTGGATGGGACTGCCAAATCACATGAATTATTCCTCGCTTATGATTACTCCTCTCTCTCAGAACTGGAACCACCCATGGTACTGCAGGAGTTTGTTAATCATGGTATGATTGTGCTTAGTGGGAAAACCAATTATTTCCATATATATATAAGACTAGGAAGCTTATTATCCACTGCTTTTCAATTCTAGGTGGTGTCCTATTTAAGATTTATATTGTTGGAGAAGCTATAAAGGTTGTTCGGCGTTTCTCTCTACCCGATGTTAATAAGTGTGAGTTAGAAAAATCTTCAGGGGTGTTTCCCTTCCCGAGGGTTTCTTCTGCCGAATCTCTGGCTGATGATGCAGATCTGGACCCCTCTATTGCAGGTAAGTCGCTGAAATGCCTTCAGTTTCTGTTATCAAAGGGACGCAATACCTTATTTCATTGTCATACCCAACTTTCATTTGCAGTACACTTATTTTATGCAAGCAGTAACATTTGGTTGTCATAAAAAACAATATAATTCCATCCAACTTTCAAGGGTTTCATGTATGCCCAAGTGATTGATTTAGCCATTCAATTTTTGATGCATATGATGAAGTATAACATGTAGGAGAACAAACTTCATCCTTTTTAAAAGGGCCATGTTTGATGGGGTTGCCTAGAATTTGATAGGCTCAGAAAGAACATGCTTCAATTGTTTGTTAGATTTAACAGCTTTCTTCATATAAAATGGCATTTTCCTTACAGAACTTCCCCCACGTCCTTTACTGGAGAGGCTCGCAAAGGAACTTCGATGTCGATTGGTAACTCCTTTTGAAGCCTGCCCCCATTTCTATGGTACATGTTGGCTGTGTCATTCACCTGGTTATATGACTGATAGCTATACCATGCTTCATTTGGTAGGGTCTCCAATTATTCAACATAGATATGATTCGTGAACATGGGACAAAGGATGCATTTTATGTCATCGACATCAACTACTTTCCTGGCAAGTATACTATGTTCATTTATTTAGTTCTTTAAACCTCTAATTGTTCATTTACACTTATGTTGTGGACTCCTGTTCTCTTGGAGACCCTTTGGAAAGATTAAATGGGATTGTGTCTCTTTTCATCTTTTGTTGTAAAACAGCAAAGAAAATAAATCTATCATCTATAATGAGGATTTGTTACTGTTGGTCACACAGTGTCAAAATTTGTGAGTGATTGGAAAACGTAGGCTTGGTAGGCAAGATTTTCCATGCTACCAAAATTCTTCGTAGTCAGATACATCTAGTATTCATAGTATCCATGTTAGGACACAGACCAAAGTGCGGAATTAGGAAAACTATATGAATGGAGGCAAATATGATCTCATGTCTTCAGGTAGTCTGTATCATGAATTCCCAACCTAATTGCTGTACCTTTCTAGTTGACAACTTCATTAGTCACTTTGGATATTTTTCATTGTGCTGCTAGCTTTGTTCTATTTGACAAGTCTTGGCATTCTTTAAAGTTTCTGCATTCGAAACTCGTTATGAAATACAGGTCCCCATAGCAATGATTGTTCTCATTTGCATTCTCAGTCCATAACCAACTTTTAAATCACCACAGGATATGGGAAGATGCCAGATTATGAGCGCATCTTTACGGATTTCCTACTGGGTCTTGTACGTGACAACTGTAAGACGGGAGCTCCATGTAAATGTTGAAGTTCTATATGCAATGCAGGTATTAGGTGTATTTGAGAAATTGAAGAATCATCCATTTAACCCAACTCTAAAACTGCTGAATGGTACGGATCTTCTTAATGAAGCCACCACCATGTAAACACAAATCTTACTGCAAGCTTAGCTTGCTTACATCTTTTACCATTTTCATATTGTTTCTAGGCACAATGACTAGATGCTGCTGCCTCTTTAGCCCCTTTACCTTCTACAAGAATTTTGATATTGTTTCAGACAGGTCAGCTATGGACTAGTAGGCATCACCTATGTTCTCATAAAATTTTCAACTGAACAACATAAACATGTACTTTCCAAAAGTTTCTGCTTGCTCTTGTTTTTACATCAATAACTAGAATGACTTGCAAGTACTACTTTGCACCAAATCGATTAGTCTTTTCGTTTTAATATCGTTTGTGGCCTTTCTTCCTGTTCGTGGATAAGGGTGAAAGCATTGTAATTGATCCTCATCCTCAGTTCTGCAAATTTCAATACAAAGAAGATGAATTTTCTTGAGTGGGGTCCCATAACTGGATGAAAGATTGATAACTGTTTTGCTATCTTAACTATCAATGCAAGGATAATTAACACCTATAACTAGTTCTCAAGCAAAACATAGAAATGTGATGTTATTCTGAACAATACATGTATGCTTATTGAATATCAAATCGTCGCTAGCGTACTAGTGATAAAAGCTCATAACACTAACCCTGTTAGTTCCAAATACCCTTTGTCGCATTTTCACAAATAGGTGGAAAGTTTCCCTCCATGTCATTAACTGGCAACTGTATAGCGTAAAGAATTATAGTTAGCAACGGTACATTTCTTACATCACACCTTCGCATGAACTGTCTCCCTGTTCATTGAAGCCTGGAAGCAGTCAAACAAGTACAACACATAACTACTATTTTAAGACCATAAAATGATTTGTTCAATTTGCAAATTATATTTCTTTTTTCCTTTTTCTTCAAAATCTTATAATTAGAGTATATAAATTTCTTCTTCGAGATCTCTATAAAAAGTACTCTTCGCATTTAACTGTCTAGATATAAGTCATTCACCATATATTATTTCATTTTAAGAATATTATTTCACTATCAATCTTGCACGATATCGCTCCATTTAATTTTCTGCATTTTGCCTATTCTTGAAGACTAATTTCTTATAAATCAACTTCCCTCTTTATTGTAATAATATAAGTTCCCAAATTTTTTTAAAAAGAATTCAAATTTCTCCTGCATTGCCAATAATAGGAATTTGGATTATTTAGTACTTCTTGGAGAATTAATGACTCCCTAACTTTGGTTATGTGGTAACATCTTGCTTTGAAGCTACTTGGGAAGAAGTCTTTTGTTGAAATCCCTTTTTTTAATTCCAGTCTCGAAACTTTTTTGTAAAGTCTTACTCTATTATTTTTCCTCAAACACTTAATCATCCATATACACAAGTATATACACAGTACAAGTGTTCATATTGTTTGTGAAGAGAGAAGTGTTGGTTTTAGAAATGGTGAAGTCATAAGGAAGGAGCAAAGTTTTTTTTACCATTCCTTGTGAGCTTAATGAAGGATGAAGGACACATATTACTTTGTCTTTTGTAGACACGAGTTGGAAGTTAAGGATGAATAAATCTTTGGGATTGTTACATAAAACACAATTAGAGAGGCTGCCTTACAAGAAGGAATTATTAGTATCCAAATGATTTAAAACCCATTCATGTGTTAGAATAATAGTAAGTGTAAGGAGAATAGTACCATGTTTAATAATAGGACTAAAGGCTTCAGCGTAATCAACGTCAGGATATTGATGAAACCCTTTTGCCACAAGAAGAGTTTCATAACGAGCGATAGAGCCATCAAGCATCCTATTGATTTTGTACACCTACGTGCATTTAATAATGTTTTGTATAGGAGAGAAAGGCACAAAGGACTAGGTGTCATTTCTTTTACAGAGGGGGATGTTTCAACCACGGCAGTCTGTGACTAACTTTAAAAATCTTGGTTTGGTCTGCATATTTGCATATTTATATGGTTGGTCTACATATTTGCATATTTATTCTTTGCAATACAGAGTAATAAAGTTTAACTATTTATATGGTTATGAATTTTTTTTTTCAATTATCCCATGAATAAGAAAATTTAGATGCTAATAACAACATTGCAATTTATTTGTTTTGTGATTTTATTATAAAAAATTGTGTATTAAATAAATATATAAAACTAAATTCTTACTTTGGATGTTGGTGCTACAGCAAAGTGTATCTCAAGTTTTCGTATGGAATTGTCATGTGTAGGTCATTGATAAGCTATATAGCTCTCAAGTTTTCTTATGAAATTGTCATGTGTTGGTCATTGATAAGAAAGTAAGAACTTGTTCATAAATCAAATGGTTAGAGAGAAGTGGAAATACAGCCATGAATGAGATCAGCAAAGTAAACTATAGTTCATTAGCTAAACAATTACAATAATCAACTATGCCAGGTCTCGTCAGTGACAAAAACGAATCTATATTCAGACACATCTGAATCATCTGCACAGAAATCTTCCATTTCTATGTCACGTAGAAGTGACTTGGCTTCTGATTCTGCTAGAACGCCTAACTGGAGTGATCGCCTCTTCTTTGTTTCCCTTCAAAACCAGAGCAAAGGACACAACAAATATAAGAAACAAAACAAAAGATATGCTTACATGTTTAGAAGACGTGGAATAAATGTTAAACAAAAGATATGCTTACATGCTTGATGGGAACTGTCTCGTATGAAGTAAAACTGCCATAAGAAGGCGATCCGGTTGAGTAATCTGATGAAGCCAATGATTCCCTTCTGCTATTATGCTTCCTGGGCTTCCTTTCATGGCTTAGAGCTTCAGTTGTCCCTGCTAGTTCTTTCTTCTTGTAATATGAGCTGCTTCTGAAACTGCTCATTTCTGAAGGGCACGACTCTCCGACCACGTCAACTTCTTCCATCACCTGCATTGTGTGTTCTGAGGTAGCTAACAGCGGACTTTGATTTAGTTTCTTACTCAGTGACGGCAACATCACAGATGCAACATCTGTATTTGTAGCCGGTCTTCGATTCTTCAGGTAAATGATTGTTGCGGCTGTTGCGAGGCTCCAAGCAAGCAAGGAAATTGCTGCTATGATCATTGGTGAGAAAATGTATCGGTTAAGTGCGAAGTCCAGTGATTCTGAATTTCGCTGATTGGTAAATGAAGTGTCCGCCAATTGCCGGCTTTTAGGGATTTCTTCCGCCAAAATGGATTCAAGTTGAGCAGAATTCATGACATTTTCGTCTTTTGCTTGCCTAGCATCAAGCATTTCAGGTTTAACGTCTTTGAGAACTGCGCTGTTAAGCTCAAAAGTGTAAGCAGCTTCAATTCTGTCTTCAGTTACTTCTGTTGCCGGATTTTCATTGAGTTGAGTAACTGTAATGTCTTGGAGTACTGCACTCCTGAGTTCAACATTGTAAGCAGCAACAATTCTGCCTTCTGTCACAACTCTTACTGAATTGTCAGGGCTGGCCATGCCATCTTGTGATGCCATATTCAAGTTTTCGGTTTCAGGAATATTCCAGTCCACTGAAACCTCAGAGTTGTCTTCTGCTCCAGACCGTAATTGTTCTTCAAATCCCTGGTAGTCACCCCCTAAAACTTCTTCAATGTCCTCATCTGGTATTGTTGATTCAGTATCCTCGTGTTCTTCAAATCCCTGGTAGTTTCCCCCTAAAACTTCTTCAATGTCCTCATCTGGTATTGTTGATTCAGTATCTGGTATGACATAAAAATCATCTGGTATTGTTGATTCAATATCCTCGTGTTCTTCAGATCTCTGGTCGTCATCCCCTTCAATTATTTCTATGTCATCCTCCAGTGGTTCAATATCCTGCCTATGCCCAAACACGTTCTTATCATCCTTGATTTTTGCTCCTATAAAACCATGATCAAATGTTAGGTAGCCATGGTTTAAACCATCCTTCAGCAAAGACGTCAAGTTAGCATACTGCAAGGCTCCCAGTTCGTGACGATCTTTGAAGCTGAAAATCATCTTGTGGCCATAAGAAAGCAAATTAGATAACTGCAGCTTGAACCTTTCAGCTATATCGTCTAGACTTTTTCTAGTGAATTCAGAGATCTCATGTGGAACATAGAGCTCAGAGCAGTCCAGATTATTAAGCAAAGAGGAATCTATGATCGGTGAATTTGTCAGTGACATCAATATGCAAGCAATAGCAAGGACTGAAAATAAAGCAAAGAACTTTTTTGTTTTAAAGAATTGTGGCTTAGACAGTCTCTTTGCTGCTACAGCAGCCCCATCAGGACTAATGGAGCTGAATCCAGACACTGGCAACTCTTCCTCTTTTTCTTTTTCTTTTTCTTTCGAAGTTTCATCTGAATACAAGTCTTCAGATTCTTTTTGTGAAACATCAGACTCAGTTTCTTCCTCGGTGGTTTCAGTATCTGACAAACATTCGGAAAGAAAACTTTGGTCAAGTCGCTTGCTGTCTGTCTCCTTGTTAAGATACATCTCGATTCGGTGGTTTGGTTTATAATGACGAAACTGAGGCCTTGGTGAGAGGTAATTTGTCTTAGGATCATAAGGAGGCGCTAATGGATCAGCATCAAGAGGTGCCAAAGCAGGCATTGGCAAAGAACATGAAACTCCGGGACTGATATTAAAACTCGGATCAAGATTAACACAATCATTTTCCACCAGTGCATCTCCTGAAAACAAACTCAAATCATCTTTGGCATTTGTCTGCGACATCAAATCAATGTCTTTTAGTGCCATTTTGTCTTCAATACTTGCTTCCCCTTCTCCCAAGTAAGTTATTGTTGAATCAAATGAGACCTCTTTCTTCCGATTCAAACCCTTTTCAGTCTTTGCATCCAACTCCTCTGTTGAAGGGCATTTTCCATCAAACGATGACACAGAGCTGCGAATAGAATCATTCCTTTCAGTCAACACCTTCTTTCTTGGGGATGCATTAATTTTTGAGGCTGCAGAGATTGTTGGAGACATGAAGTTCTTGGAACCCTTTACAGAAGCTTGCGAACGACCTTTAGCCGATTTCCAGTTATGGTCTTTGCCGTTTTCTTTGTCGTCGTGATCTTGCAAAGAGACGATGGTATTTTCTCTTCCAATGGAGTGTCTCCGTGGACAATCTGAAATTCAGGATTAATAGGCCAAAAACCAGAAAGCCAGAATTGGAAGTTGAAAAGAAAAAATAAAATCCAAACTATGCAGTTGCTTTAGACACAGAAAACGATGAATGTCCGGAAGAGAACTTGATTTAGGAAAATTACAATCCCAGAAAGGAAATTGACTAATTTTAACATATAAAGGCACTTGTAATTCTGTGGAAAATAAGATTTCAACTGAACCAAATACAAAGGAGACACATAATATGCACTATCCAGTAAGAAAACCATTTTAATTTCCGAAAAAAATTAGTGCAATAGTTTTTTATTAAAGAAAATGTATAGAAATGCTTCCGTTCCCTCTTGATCAACTTTTCCCTTTCTGTGCTACGAGGCAACAAAATCCAACCCTACAACTGAAATATCAGTTAA
Organism: Erythroxylum citrifolium; assembly: GCA_026284465.1. Classification (NCBI taxonomy): domain Eukaryota; kingdom Viridiplantae; phylum Streptophyta; class Magnoliopsida; order Malpighiales; family Erythroxylaceae; genus Erythroxylum; species Erythroxylum citrifolium. The sequence continues at coordinate 64,278,098 of JANKOE010000205.1, read as the reverse complement.
AATTTCTCCATGGTTCCATTTATATCTATTGATACAAACAGCTAAATCACGTGAAACTTTCTTGACAGAGTAATCACTAGACTAAAAATTTCAAAGAATCCCACTAAAAGGTCTTGTCAATTTTCATATTTCCTCTTTCTCAACAGAAATCATCTGACTAGACCAAACAAGCCAATGGTACCAGTAAAAAGATCGAAGTCACAAAGAAAAAAAAGATAAAAGGAACTGGGAATTTAAATTGTTCAAACCTGAAGGGCTATTAGCAGGAGTATTAGGGTTAAAGCAGCCCCCTTTGTGACTGGCTAAAATGGAGGGTGGTTTAGCAAATGGGGTCCCACTAAAACTCCTTCTCATGGGGTCACTAGCCTCCGAGTTTCTTACACTAGTGTTCGTCAGCCGGCTCGACACTTGAGGGCAAGAAGAAGAAGAAAGGTTCTTGCTTGAAGGCGAAGAAGCCGCCATTAAATGCTTCTGTGAGAAAAACGACTTGGTGCGTTAGTGGCAATGGAAGGTTTCTTTCAGAATAGGAAAGGAAAGAATCGATCTTTGAATCTGCTCCAAGAGGCTTTGCTGGTGAGATCCTTCTGAAAGGTGTAGAAATCTTGAAGGATATGATCACAGCCGATAGAGAAAGGGAATAGTAACGGCTAGTTTTTGGAATGGACGTGGATTTTGACCGTTGGGAAATGCGGATCGAAGAGCCGTTGGATTTTGAGATTTGGTTATTAAAAAGGGTTTGGATGTGGCCGTTATGCATCTATACTGATTTTTATTTAATCATGACTCTCATATGCATAAGAAAATGTATTTATTAAGAAAATAATAACAATAACACCCTCAAATTTGAGGAAGTTCAGTAATATATATTCTTATTCTTACTTGTATTCATGTTCATATTCTTATTCTTATCATATCATTTATCTAACCTAATATAAGCTTTGTCACTTATCATGGAAATTGTTGGACCCCGTTTTCGGAGCCCAACCCTTGAACCATAAAACGAGGGCGTAATCCAATGATGCTTGTTGGACCCCGAACTTTTGATGAAAATTCGAAATATTAAAATGAAATTTAATGAGAGGAAATTGGTGAGACAATTTATGAATTTAAGGAAATTTGATGAAATTAAGAAAAATTTATGAGAAAAGAATTGTTTAATTTTGAGGACTTTGATATTTGAGTGAACTTATATGGATTATGAGAAGAAAGTGGATGAGTTGATTG
>JANKOE010000205.1:64245873-64261210 GCA_026284465.1 Erythroxylum citrifolium | reverse complement strand
GGATTGAGGGTGGAAAGGTAGCACCCCGAGGTGGAAGAAACAATGCGAGAAATAACTTGGGAGTTAGGGGTGTGAGGGTGGATGCATATGGGGAAGGAGATGGGGATGTTGATGATGAGTGGGGAAGAAAGTACGATTGGGTTACAGAAGATGTTGGGAGAGCTCGATGAGGAAATAGGTGACCTAGTGGTGCGTGTAAAGGTCGAGGAGAATTGGATGGTGATCTGAGGAGTGTCAAAATAAATCTACCCACATTCTTGGGTAAAAGTGATCAAGAGGCCTACCTAAAGTGGGAAAAGAGGGTGGAGCTTATGCTTAACTGTCATAGGTTCTCAGAGGAGAAAAAGGTGAAGTTAGTAGTTACTGAATTTACAGACTGCACATTAGTTTGGTGGGGTCAATTAGTTAATGGTAGGAAGAGAAATCGGGAGTGGTCGATAAAGTCGTGGGAAGAATTAAAGGTTGTCATGAGAAGGAGATATGTCCCTAATCACTACTATAGGGAGATTTATCACATGATGTAGAATTTGACTCAAGGACATCGAAGTGTGGCATGATTTTTATGTAGTCTAAATAGGGAGATAGCTAATGTGGTTGAACTATACCATTATGTGGAGTTGGAAGAATTGATGCACATGGCAATGAAAGTGGAGAAGCAGTTGAAGCGGAGAGTAATTTCAAGACCCACAACTAGAGTTATTAGTTTCTCAAAAACCAAGTGGGGCGATGAAGGATCATATAAGTTAGGTTGGAAGAGTAAAGGGGAATTGTCAAGAGGGAAAGAAGAACTGACTCAAAGGTACAAGGATAAAGTAGAGACCACACAAAAGAACAGGGAAAAGATGGGAACCATATCTTCTAAGAATCAAGACATTAAGTGTTTTAAATGTTAACGGGTGGGGCACATAGCTTCTCAATGCCCCAATAAGAGGACAGTGGTGAACACGAATGTGGTTATTGAGACAGAAGATGAGCAAAGTGATGAAGACGAGATGCCAGAAGCATATGATGAGGCCTATGAGAATGATGGAGATTCAGGACTAATGGTTGTCCTAACAAAGGTGGCTAGGAGAGCCCTTAGTAATCGGGCGCAGGAGAATGAGGCGGACTTGCAGCGAAAAATATTTTTCATACCAGGTGTCTTGTATGAGGAAAGCCTCAGAGTATGATTATTGATGGAGGTAGTTGTACTAATATGGCTAGTGTAGCTTTTATGGAGAAGATGAGGTTATCATTGATGAAACACCCCAAACCTTATAAGTTGCAATGGCTCAATAACAGCGGCGAAGTCAAGGTGAACAAACGGGTGCTAGTATAATTCATTATTGGGACTTATATCGATAAGGTGTTATGTGATGTAGTTCCAATGCAAGTAACCCATATTTTATTAGAAAGGCCTTGGCAGTTTGACAAACAAGTCATACATGAGGGTTACAAAAATTGATGGCGGGGTTGATCTGGGATATTCAAATAAAGAGTTCGAGTGTCGAACTGGAGGAGGAGGTGTTCCATTACATCAATTGGACCATTATAGCAAGCATGGACTAAGCGCGGGAATAAATTTGGCAAATAATCTAGTTTCAAAGGAAAATTATCCCAAAGAATTATTCCTTCGACAATTTTGGCAAAAGAATCGAGCTTTAAAGGAAATTGTCTCAAATACTGCTCTTTGAATTAATTTTCCTATTTAATCTTTGGACCATGTTCTTAATTAATTTAGATATTTTACCTTACGTGGCTAGGCATACTCCTATACTATAAATATCTTTTTCCATTGTAAGGAAGACATTTCTCTTTTGATTAATTAGAAACAATTCTCTTGTGAGTTTGTGAGTTTATTGCTCTCAAGTCTTACGTTCAATTTTCAAACACTTCTGAACTTATCGAAGGCGTGATCATTCTTCGTGGCGTTAAACTCTCGAGGGTTTTTAAACCACATCTTTTCGGGTCTAAGGTTTCATATACCTTAGGTTCTCAAGTAATGTTTGCTGGGTCTTAGAGATTTCTGATCTTTCTACTAGACGTTAGCTTTCTTGGGGATATTATCCATTTATATTATTCCACATCAAAGACAATACATCTCATTATTTTTATCAAGGGTATAACAGTCATTCATTATTATTATATTACATTATATTCTATTCCATCCATTTTCCAAACAATATTTCACTATATTACATTCTGAACCCTTCCATCCCTCCCAAACAACAATTTTCTAATATTACATCCATTTATATTTTATTTCATTATAAATTATTCCATTCCATTAAAAACCTTATATCCAACCAAACATAGCCTAAATCAATATTGATAAAGCTTAGAAATTACAAATTTTTTAGTAAATTAAGATATTCATTTGGGTGGATTGCATTAATATTAACTAAAATTTATTTTTATTTAGATTTAACATTTATTAATTAATAAGAGAAGATTATTGATAATATGGTACATTATTATTTGCTTTAACTATATTATATTATTTTCATACAAATTCTTGTATCCATTTTATTATATATCTACATGAATTTTTCTGCATAATTAACATATATATATATATATATATATATATAACAAAAGAACACAGGGAAGAAGAAAGATAAAATAATTAATAATAATTTAGCAAACAACTTTTGCCTATGTCCGTTGTGTAAGACATTTATTAGAATTCCTCTAAGTCTCTTCTTTCAACTGGGAGGAAAGGAACCTTCTTATAATAGTCTTATTTTTTTCTATGATTAAAAAGCAACTCTTCTTACAATATTAGTTAACTAATACATCCAAAATCTTCAAGCCCTCAAACTTAATATGATGTTTTGTTTGAAATCAAAACTCTAATTCGTCTTGATGATTAAAAAGACTCATGAAATAAGTTAAAATAATGATGTATTTATGCATGATGAGTCTTTAAAGTATCAAAGTGACTAAATAGGAAGTACAATTAATATTACATATTCATTTATAATTTTATTATACCTTGTTTGTCCTTGTTCTTGATTTTGTTCTTCACTTGAATAAGTTCAACTCTAACTTTTATCTAATATCTTAATTTGTGCACAACTACTTTTACTTTCATATTGTTTTCACTAAAAACAAACTCATTAGTATTACTTACGTTTTATTATTATCAAAATATCTACCGTAACCTCTTTTAGTTTAATAACTTCTTCTTTCCTTGATAATATATCTTCAATAAGGGCTATATCCTTACTGAAAATAAACTTATAGATAATGGAATGTATAAGTGATACCCCTTCACTCTATCAATACATTCTAAGAATAAGCATTTCCTAGATTTTATCTTTAACTTTGTAGTTCCTTTGGCATCATACATCATATACACAGGGCTTCTAAATGTATGGATATTATAATAATCCATGGCTTCCCTGTACATATCTCCATCAATGCCTTTATCTCAATTGTAGTTGATAAAACTATATTCACCATATAATATGCAATGTTGATTGCTTTTCCTATAAAACATTGTCTAAGCATGTAACATTCAACATTGCTCTCATTATTTCTAATAGAGTTTTGTTCATCCAATCTTTTCACTTTGCTTTGTTAAGGAGTGTATACAATGGTGAGTTACTTTTGATGCCTTCATGCTTATAAAATGAATCAAATCATCACCAATATATTCTCTTATATTACTTGTATTTACCAAAATCAAGTTCATCAAACACTTCAAAAACTTTAAAATTGAGAGCACTTATGTTTTTGGCTTGATATAGTACACCCAACACCTACAGAAATAATCATCAATAAAAAAGATGAAGTACTTTCCTCCCCCATACATGAAAATGGTGCTTGTTATACATCATAATGAAACAATTCAAATATACCTTACTTCTTGAATTTAATGTCTTAAAATTTACATGTGGTTGCGTGCTTATAATACAATGCTCATAAAATGGTAGTGATGTCACTTTGAGCCTAGAGAGTAGGTTTTTGCTCAATAAAAACTTAATTCCTTATATAGATATAAGTCCAATTTTTAAATGTAATAACATCGAAGATCTTTCATTTTGATTACTTGAAGTGACTGATGCCTATACTTTTGACAATGTATCTATTTTTAACTTGTACAAGTCTGCATTTATCTCCTATCCCTTTATAAGTATACAAACTACACCTCTAATTGTCTTTATAATCTTAGTGACAGTTTATATTTCTGCCCATGATGTAGAAGATCCACTATGTTATTGCTTCTATCAAAGACTACTTTAAGTTAAAAGAAATAATTTTTACTATTTTACATAAATAATAATTGTATACATGAATAATACATGATATTTTAATGAGTGAACAATATCTAATTTTTTTACGCGGATAATCCACTTATAATGATAACCATAGAATGTATAATAACTAGATATACATACTCGAATTAAGATTTGATACCACTTATCGGAATAATTAGGTATATAATACAAAATCATAGTATAATTAATACTAAAAAAATAGAACATACAAAATATTATTATGATTAAAAATAAGAATTACAATATAAGCACTTATTGATTAGCTGTAAGTTATAAATATTAACTTTTACTTAAATTTGTTAGATTAGATATTCATCAATTCTACTCTTAAATGCCTAAATTTATTTTTTTGATACTTAAACAAGAGGATGGATAAATATTTATAAGTTCCTCAATCTAACTGTAAACATACAATTCAATTTGTTTTAATTACCAATTATTCTTATTTTTTACCATTATACAGTATTTATGTATTGAATTAACTCTTTTTTTTCATTTGTACTAAAGCAACTCTTATTTTCAACACTATTGAAGCAACTCTATTTTTGCATTTTTATAATAAACAATCATGCAATATTTGACTATATTGAATTCAATTCAACAAATTTTGTGGTCTCTCCACATTGTGTCGTGACCTGTGTTTACGGACTAAGGGCATCTCCAACCCATTTCTCCAAAATGGAGTAGAGTTTCCTCCATTTTAGAGATGCTACAATACTTTTTCACTCCAACCCATAACCCTATTTTTCACCCCAAAAAGGAATATTCTTAGCATATTCCTTTGTACCTTTCATTTTTTATTATTAGAATTATTTTATAAAATTAACCCAACTTTATTTTTCATGTACATTTTTATTCACAATATTATTGTTGTTATATTTTATGTTAATAAATAATAAAATTTCAATTAAATTATAATTTGTTGTTTGATAATACTAAATAAAATAACATATATGATATATTGCAATATTTCATATTATTTAAATATATTAAATAACAATATAATTATGTAATATCAAACATTAAATTTTATTGAATTTCATAAATCAAAAACATCTTGACATTAAAAAAGGCATAAAACATTCATTACGCACAAAAAAATTAAAAGATAATGTCGCCACTAAAAATAGACATAACATAATCCACTAATCCTCTGAATTAGTATATTGTTCCCATAAATGTTCTATTAATGCATTCCTTAATTTGATATGCACATTTTTGTCCTTAACTTGTTTATATCGGGTAAAAAATTGTCGAAATCGGAGATTTCCATCTGTTACCCTTTCTACAGTTGGTTCTGGAGCTTCCATTACACTTGTGATTGGTCCATTGAGATCACATTCATCCTCAATAATCATATTGTGCATAATAATGCATGCAGTCATGATATCTTGCAACACTTTTTTTTCCAAAAATGTGTCAGTCTTGTAATAATCGCAAATAGCGATTGTAGAACTCCAAATGCACTCTCTACGTCCTTCCTATATGACTTGTCTCATTGCAAAATATTTTTTCTTTACGGAAAGTGGCTCATGAATTGTTTCCACAATGGTGGACCATTTCGGATAAATCCCCTCAACTAAATAATATCCCATACTATATTCTTTTCCTTGAATAACATAATAAGCAGAAGGAGCAATACCTTGAGCAAGTTTAGAACGTAAATGCTATGAGTCCAACACATTAATGTCATTATTTGTACCTGGCATACCAAAATAAGCATGCCCTATCCATTGATTATAATCAGCGATAGCTTCAAGAGTAATAGTTGGTAATTCCGAATGTCTAGCACATTGTCCTGACCAAGCCATTGGACAATTTTTCCACTTCCAATGCATACAATCGAGACTACCTAATGTTCCTGGAAAACCACGTTGCTCACCAATATGAAGAAGCCTTGCAATATCATTAGCATTTGGTGATCTAAGATACCGTTTTGGAAAAATCTCGACAATGGCACGATAGAATCTCTTGAAGCCTTCAATTATTGTTGACTCATCAATTTTAGCGTACTCATCCGTAGCATCCGTATGTATACCATATGCTAACATCCAGAATGTGGCTATTATTTGTTAGTAAAGTTGATAATCCAAGTCTACCAAGTTCATCTTTTCATTGCTGGAAATAGCTATCATGGCCTTTTACAACATCAACAATACGAAGGAACAAACTTCGGGACATTCGATATTGTTGCTGAAACATATTATCGTTATATCTCGAATTTTCACGGAAATAATGTAAAAACAAATTATGATCTGCAACTTCACGATCACAGTTGATCACTATATGCCTTAGATGGAGCCACGAGCCCACCTTGGTTGTTTTGTTGATTGCAAAGAGCTCAATTGCTAAGTTATTTTTCTGTATCAAATTATATATGAATATTTCATCTTCTACTGTACTATGCATCATCAACTCAAATTCATCATCACTTGATGATGATGTCGACGAAGATGAAGATGATAGCATGTTTTGGAATTTGATATTAGAGGGACCTCCAATATCATAATCCATTACAATAAATTGATGCATATTTGATTTAGTAAAGAATGAAATTTATAGAAGTTTTTGCTATGGTTGAGATTCTGATAAAATCTATCCAATGGTTAATTTTATGATGAAATCCAATTGGTCAGTTGTGATATGGATAAAATCCATCAATTTTTTCTAACGTAGATAAGGTTGATGGTAAGTTCCCAAATGATTAAGGATGTAATCCATCCAATAATTGAGATAACGATGAAATCTAAATGGAAGATGAGACTAAACCTTAAAATTTATATTTATAAATTAAAAACAAGACAAAGACAAACTATATATAAATTAAAAATAAATATATAAATTATAACGTTATAAATATATAATGAAAATATTTATAATCTTGAGACTAAACCTTAAAATTATTGTTATAATTATTTAAATAAATATATAATAAAATATTAAAATATTGTTTAAATAACAAAACAAAGAAAGAAAGAATTAAAAATGAATGAATGAATGAAAAAAAGAAGGAAAACGTTGAAAGAATAGATCTGCAGACAGCAAAGTATCAAGCTTGAGATGAAGTGACTTCGCACGTGCCCACCCTTTTGGTCCTCCAAACGCAACCCTCTAAAACTCAAAACCCCTGTTTTGTCCGTGGCACAACACGCGCCACCATGGCTCTTATCCTTAGATCTTTCCCTCTGCTAACTCTCCGACGAATGCCCTCTCTGCCTCTTCTCCGCACCATCATCTACGGACACGTCCCAAGACCAAATCTCAGAAACAGAATAACCTTTTCCTCTGTTTCTGCGTCCACTGAGACCGTTCGCAGGTTGTCGCCTGCCTCTTTCAAGGACACTCTCCAGTGGGTCCCTCGTACCGAATATTGCGGCGACTTGTCCTCTGCAGACGTCGGTAAGCGTGTTCGCCTTTGTGGGTGGGTCGCTCTCCACCGCGTCCATGGTGGTCTGACCTTTCTCAACCTCAGAGACCACACGGGCATTGTCCAGGTATACATAACGTAGACACAATTCATTTTATTTATACTGAATTTCGGTGTTGTATAATTCCTATTATTGCAAGGTTCAGGAAAATTGTGAACTTGGTTTAGAGTTACTGAGAAAGTTGGCCCATTTAGGTAATATGCGTTGTTTTGGTCTTGAATTTTGTTGTTTATTGCAATTGTAGGTTACAACGCTTCCTGATGAGTTTCCCGAGGCTCATTCCATTATAAATGACTTGAGACTGGAGTATGTAGTTGCTGTGGAAGGCGTGGTTCGATCTCGCCCAACCGAGTCTGTGAATAAGAAAATGAAAACTGGCTTTATAGAGGTAAGTTATATTTTGGTTCTTTTCTCTCTCTTTTTTTGTTATTCCTTGTTTGTAATCATGTAATGTGATAGTTGTTTTTCTATGCTAGATTGCTGCAGAGCATGTTCAGGTATTGAATGAAGTGAGGACAAAGTTGCCGTTTTTAGTCACCTCTGGAGATGACGCCAAAGATTCTGTCAAAGAAGAGATTCGTTTGAGGTAAGAGCGATGTTACTTGCAATTGCGAAAGTGGACAATAAGTTACTCTAGCATATAGATATAGGGACATTTGATACAGGCCCACATATAGTGTAATGTATTTCTAATTAGAATCCAGAAAAAGCAAGCTCTACTGCCAGGCAAGTAAATGCATCACCAATTATGTGTTTTATCTTATCAGCTATTTCTATTTACTTTTAGTATTCATTATCATTCCTTGTTTCCTAAAATCTTTGTAGTATCTCATCTCCTGCTTGCTAGAATTGAAAGTTTCTTCATACCGTGGTACTTTCACTGTTGATTATGTTATTACCTTATTAGTAGTAATCTAAATGCAAGGTTTTATACATCTTGTAGATATCGATGTCTCGATTTACGGCGGCAGCAAATGAATAATAATATAGTGTTGCGGCACAAGGTGGTGAAACTCATTCGAAGATATCTGGAAGATGTACATGGTTTTGTGGAGGTTGATCTTTTAACATAGCTCCTTTTTTCACATAATTCCCATTTGATTTAACTTTTTCTTTGTCAATCAACAGACACACACATTAACAAATAAGTATTCAGAGCGATCAGATATGCTTTAGAAAGATTTACTAAGATGATGATCTTAATGCAATACCTTATGATTTTCTTCTACGGAAACTATTAGTTTTGCTTGTAATAGGGAAAAGTTGCTTTTTGAGAATTTTATTTCAATAATCATTGTTATACAAAAACAAGGAAGAAAAGAGATGGCAATTTAACAAGTACATTTGAGCATGGCTGTAGTAATTAGTCTTCTTCTTTTATATATTCATGTTTGTATTATATTTTGATGCAACATTTTTGTGTTCATAAGGTAGATTGAGACTCCAGTACTTTCTAGATCTACTCCAGAAGGTGCTCGGGATTATTTGGTACCCTCAAGAATTCAGGTACTGGACATTTTTTCAACTTCCCTTAATGGTTTTCCATTCTTTTATAATATCAGTACATATGTAAGTTAGCGACGTGTATATCTAATGTTAAAAACTGCTGAGATGTGATGCCTTTCAACCCAGAAACTGTTATATCTCAAGTCCTGTTGAGAACTATACATTGCTAAAAGCACAGGTCCTTCTAGTTAGTTATTGCTTGGGATATCTTTTCATGGCTGTCTGCTCTGATTCACTTCAATGTGTGTTTTGAAGCCAGGAACATTCTATGCTTTGCCCCAAAGTCCACAACTCTTCAAGCAAATGTTGATGGTTTCTGGTTTTGACAGATATTATCAAATAGCAAGGTAACTTTTTCTTCTTGCCTGTTTGAGCTCGATATCATTTCATTATGATTGTTTTTCTTTTCAATAAGCTTCTAGCTTGGTCCTTGTTTGCATTTGTAATCGAGCTGCAGTTTTCCTTTTCAACTTCTTTTTTTCTGTGATATGTCTGTGGTGGATGATAACAAATTTTTTGGAAACAGTTGGCAGCAATGGCAAACTTATCTTGACCATGTTGATGCTACAGTCACAAATTCTTTTCTTTGCATGCAGGTGCTTTAGAGACGAAGATCTTAGGGCTGATAGACAACCCGAGTTCACTCAGTTAGATATGGAGCTGGCATTTACTCCCTTAGAGGACATGCTAAGGCTCAATGAGGATATGATACGCAAGGTTAAATCATTTGTTATTGACTATTGGAAAAAATGTAAATACGTTTTAAAGTGATAAGGGGTGTCATCTGATTTTCCCATTTCTAACTGTAAATTGTTCTTAGGATAGTTTCCCCCATCTTATGATTTAGAGCAAAGGTTAGAGATACATAAAACAAGCACAGCTTAATGTTAAAATATTTGTATCAGTGGTTACTTCTTTTCTTTTTAGATAAAATAGCTTACTATTTACTTGAAGTTGCTGTGGACCATTCATTTTTGCATATTTAGATCTTAGAGATTTCAGGTCAGGTGAACTCATTGATAGCTCTCATCAAACTATTAGTATTGCAGTTAGATCAAATATGTCTAATTCTAGATGTCACTACATGCTGCAATAACATCGTACAGAATTTGTCTTGGTAAATGTTTATGTGACAAAATTTCTTGTTATTGCAGGTTTTTGCAGAGATTATAGGTATCCAGCTGCCAAACCCATTCCCAAGGCTTACATACACTGAAGCATTAAGTAAATATGGTTCAGACAGGCCAGATACTAGATTTGATCTTGAGTTGCAAGAGGTAATGTTCTATCCCATGGTGTGTGTGAAGGTGGGGAATTTGAATGCTGTTAAAATATCATCATATATCTGGTGAGCTCTACTTGTTAAGTTGTACACATCACCCTATTGGTGAAGAACCACTTGGCTGATTCTAAATGTTACTATTTTAAATTTTATAAATTTTAATTTTATTTTCTGCAGCCTTAAATTATGCTATTTTGCTATCAAAATGTCTTTACGAACAAATTTTTATGCTTTCAAATTTCTTTATGATTTCGAGCTAGTACCTTCTTTTTTGTCCATTCACTCCGCGATTAGTTAACATCTTTTTAGTTTAGGCAGTGAATTAGTTTCTAAATTTTATAAGTTTCCACTTTCCTTTCTGAAAAACTAAGTTTTCTCCAGATCTACTTGAAGTTTAGCATTGCATTTGAAGAATAAATGAATCATTATCATCTTTTTCTGTGAAGGAGTGCATGATCTACCTGAAAATTTCTGAATTCTTGATGTTAATTAGATTTTGGGCTGCACTTTATCCAGATACCATGCATGCCCAACTTGGCATTTAATATTATCTCCATCTTACCTTAAGCTCTTTAAAAACTTGTCACGTTAGCATATATTTCTTGTTACATATGAGGTACCTTCAGAATATCTGATGTACAGGACATCTAGCCATAAGTTACGTGCTTCCATTCAGCTGTTGAAGGTTTGTTCAAATATGTGCAGGTGTCTGATATTTTTGCAGACTCCACTTTCAGGGTATTTTCTGATAGCTTGCAAAATGGGGGAATTATAAAAGTATTATGTGTGCCTTCAGGTGCCAAAACTTATTCGAACACAGCTCTTAAGAAAGGAGATTTGTACAATGAAGCCACCAAATCTGGAGCCAAGGGTTTACCTTTCCTAAAGGTCTTGGATAATGGTAAAAAATGTTTTTTTATTTCCTGAAATTTTTGTGTCAACCTTGAAGACCAATGGTATAAGTTGTTTCAAAATTTCACTATTTGTTTAAAATTTTTAGGTGATGTTGAGGGGATTCCTGCTTTGGTTTCAAGTCTGGATCCAACATCTAAAACCCAACTGTTGAGACGATGCTCCGCAGGACCTGGGGACCTTATTTTGTTTGCTGTGGGTCATCATGCACTGGTTAATAAAACTTTGGACAGATTAAGGTTATTTGTAGCCAATGGATTGGGTTTAATTGACCATGTATGTACCTTTACCTCCCTGGATTTTATATTTTGTATGTACTTCTTTATTTTCTTTGTGTTGTACTTTGACAATAAGTTTATTCTTTCATCATCTATAATTTTAGTCCAGGCATTCAATACTCTGGGTTATTGATTTCCCAATGTTCGAGTGGAATGATACGGAGCAGAGGCTTGAGGTCTGCATTGGAATTATACCTTTGTTTTGGCTTTTCTATGACATAAGTGCTCTGCATTTTGACAAAAAATGTTATATTCACAGGATGTGCTGGTGTATATCTTGTCTTATGGTATCTAACATTTTCTGTGTCTATTTATTTCCTCTGGCAGGCATTACATCACCCCTTTACTGCACCCAATCCTGAGGACATAGAGGATCTTCGCACAGCTCGTGCACTTGCATATGACATGGTCTATAATGGGGTTGAGGTAATTATCAATTTCCTTTTGATCTACTGGAACTTCTGTTACAATATATAAGAGTGGGTACCTTTACTTTTATACTTTTGCTAACAGATTGGTGGAGGAAGCTTGAGAATTTATAAACGTGAGGTCCAACAGAAGGTTTTGGAAATTGTTGGCATTTCACCTGAGCAGGTGAGTAAAGGACTCTAAGTTACTTGCATGTATTGCATGCATCCTATATTTTGCAAAATGCCAAGATGTTGCTTGTGGTCCATATTGTGTGAGTGCCAAGACGGCCGTTGTATCTTTTTAAATACTTGAGAGAACATGGTAATGAGAATTTGGAATTGGTTTCCCCAACACTTACAGCCCAACTCAAATTGGGATCAATTTCACTGATGCAAGCATATGCAAATTTCTTGTGGAATAATTCGTTTTTGAACTCAACACATGCAGATTCTTCTTGTAATTAGGTTCTTGATAGCTTTAACTACTCAAAATTCAATATGAGAATCCTAGTAATTGGTTATTGTACGATTGACCATCCGGCATAAAGTGGAACACATTCTATGTTGCCTGCAGGCCGAAGCAAAGTTTGGCTATCTTCTGGAGGCTTTTGACATGGGTGCTCCGCCGCACGGTACGAACTCTTTGCCCTCCCTTTTCTGTGTTGAGTTTTTTAAAATGCAAATCATTTGTCTTGGTTTAACATTTGGTTGCAACAGGTGGGATAGCGTATGGGTTGGATAGATTGGTTATGTTGTTGAGTGGAGCCAATTCTATAAGAGATGTAATAGCTTTTCCAAAGACAACAACTGCTCAATGTGCCCTTACTCGGGCACCATCAGAAGTGGATCCTCAACAGCTTAAAGAGCTATCTTTTCAGACCCAATAGTACTCTAAATTATTTATGTTTTTGTCATTCTCAACCTCTGATCTAATGTGCAATTAGAGTAACTTCTGGTTTCTGTTGTACCAAAAACAGAATAGGCAAATCGTGATTCTTATATTTCTGACAATAAAACGAAAGAGCATTATAGGAATTATGGACACGATTCAGGTTTTCCCCAAATAAATGTAAATTAGAGCGGAATCTTTTCTTCTGTTGAATCATGAATCTGTGTGGTTCCTCTTATAAAAGTTGGGGGCAATAAACTGAGTGAAGTGGTTGGATTTTGCTAGCTGTTACATCCACTATTTGATGTGATTACAAGACTGCTTAGAAGAGCAAGACCAGGCTCATTGATAAAATGTTTTAACCAATCCATTCCATGCAAATTTGTACAGAAGCTTGGCATTCTGACCAAAATTTGGAGAGGATTATACCGAAAGGAGTCATTATTGAGTAAAAGTTGCATCTCAACAACCTTGTGAGAAAATGACACGCTCAATGACCTTATAATCTTCTCCGTTAAGGCTACATTTAGTCGGGGGTTTATTAATGAAATGAAATGAAATAAGATGAAATATTATTTCATTGTTTGTGAAAAAGGTTTATAATAGAATGAGATAAAAGAAGATGATTTTATATCACATCTCATTCTAGCTTAAACAGTAAAAAAACTTATAATTTAGAAGGTTTAGGATATAATGTAAAATGATAAATAACTTTACACTATATTACATTATAAACCCTTCATCCAAACAATATTTCACTATATTATATTATGAACCATTTCATCCCTCCCAAATAACAATTTTATAATATTACATCAATTAGCATTCCATTTTATTCAATTTCATTCCATTAAAAACTTTATGTTCAACCAAACATAGCCTAAGGTAAATTGTCGTAATCTAGCTATATACGAAGAAGAATTACTTCTTTTAGTTTGACAAGTCAAAATTTTTAAAAGCACTTTTAATTTTAATTAATAAGCTACAAAAATTAATGAAACAACTTATTTAGTTTTAATGATGATATATAACTAATAGTTGCATTGCCTTTTTCAATATTGCATTTAGTGGCATGATTTTTGTTTACTTTTTTAATTCAGAATGTATTCATTATTAAATATTTATACTTAATGAACAAAATTTAAATTTTATATTTATCTCAATTTATTTTATCTTTTGATGTTTAGTACATGTACAATGTATATTTATACTTACTAAAAAATTATTATAACTATTTCACATATTGAAAGTGATCAAACTTTAAACTTTAATGTAAACATTAACATATAATATAAAAGTTTTAAATCTAATATGCATTATAAAAAGTGAAATTGAATTCAAATATATCAGATTTTTTTTTGGTCTTAGACCAAAGGGGTATCCACTGGCGGGCCTAGTGACTAATCCCCTCGCTGATTTGTACGCACCTCATAGGGTGGGACAATTGGCCCAAGGATTTAAGGCTGCTCCATACCCAAAGTCAAGGATCGAACCCCTGACCTTTGGTTAAGGATGGATGAGTCCCTGCTACTCAACCACACCCCTTGGGTTAATATATCAGATATTTAATTTATATTATTTAAAGTTATGTAAATGCAACTTCACAATTTTTAATGTTATCATTAATTGTATTACTATATGCACAAAGAAATATAAATAAGGACTCATTACTGTAATTGATCCCACTGCATTTTAACATTCTCATTTTATGTTTTATATCCACACAATATTGCTTTCTTATAAATTTCCCTGAAGCACCTGCAATTGCTTTCTTACAAATCATATACTCCCTCTCATCCAAAATGAAAGTCGTTCTAGAAGGACACACACTTACTAAGAAAGTTAATATGATATACCCTTATTAATGGTACTATTTAACAATGATGCTTTTGTTTTTGATTTAATTATTAAGAGTGCAATCATTAAAACATCATCTGAGTTTAAATGTTTTCAACTTTTAATTAAAAAGAATTTTTATTGGTTTTGTATTTTCTTCATTTCTACCATCTAAATGAGCGTCTCTTTATTTCCATCGTCTCTCCATTTCCACATATATGGTCATAAGATTTTACTAAAATTTGTCAAAATTAATTCAATCAAAATTTGGATCCAAACACAAATTTAAATAAGAAAATCCATCATCATTGCTTTCCATACTTGTGTCTCTTTGTTTCTACTTTGGATATTGTTCTAAAGATAAGAAATTTTTTTAATTAATTTATTCAAAATTTTATTCAAACACAAACTTAATTCAAAAACTCCATTATTTCTTGACATTCATTTGTGTCTATTTGTTTTAACCTTGTATATTGATCTCAACATTGTTGAAAATTTTGAAAATTGATTGATTCAAATTTGGAGCCAAGCACA
>JANKOE010000205.1:64198177-64209133 GCA_026284465.1 Erythroxylum citrifolium | reverse complement strand
ACTCTTAAGTGTCATGCCCAATTTGCCCTTATTCATTCTTATAACATTATCACTTAAATTTAATCCATGAAATCAATTCTACTAACATAATAGTTAACCCCCAAAATTTGTTCCATCAAAACCTCAAAAATAAATCGAAATCATGCTTAATTCATCAAAAAGAATTTCGGGGGCCAACAGTTGTGGTGTACGAAAAATTCTAGAAGCTGTTGGAGATTTTGTAGCTTCGATTTTTTTAACATTTCGGTAAAGAAACGTTTATATTTCTTGGTGGACAATTTTCCGATCTTTCGTTGAAGAAGCTAGAATTATTAAGGAAGTTATTTTTCTTGTCTCAAGTGTAGTTGTTTATGTTGGTTATTGTTTAATCACTTGAGATGTTTATTTTTATCTTTATATCTAAACGTTGTTGAGAAAATCTTCTATTGAGGTTAGCATAAGATGGTCGTGTTATTGGATGTGAATTATTTTCACAAGTTGTGAAGACAATGGATAATGTAAATGGTTGAGTGAGTCAACTCGGTAAAACCTTGTATAAAATTATTGTAGGTAGTAAAAGTATTAAGTCGATTGAGTGCACCGAAGATGTAAGCAAAGTGTGCCGAATTACGATAACAAATTTCAGTGTTGATTTGTTTATTTTGCGTTTAATTTTTCTATTTTCATTTGTACCAGAAACAACTGCGATTGAACCAAAATTTTTGCGAAATTATAACCTTCGAAAATTTTCAATGATCTTGTATTTAAAGTCAGCCAATTTAAAGAAGACTCATCTCAAAAATTAACTATTTCCTGCGCTCAACTCAAACTTGATAATGATAATCAGGACTGGTTAATGATTAGTTCATCCACCTTTAGTGGTGACCATTTGAAATTGATAACTTGTCATGCATGGAAACAATAACAACAAATGTAAAAGAGACAAATAACGTTGCTAATTGAACATTGAAAATGGAAGACCCTTGAAGATGATTATAAAGATGAAAATGATCAGATGCTTTTAGAAAATATGAGAAAGTAATCAATTAGATGAAGTACTTAGTGGCCTACTTCTTTTCCAATGAAAATGAGGAGAACAATTCAATATGGCAGTTTCATGTCACCTATTCGTGTTCTTGAACAAACGAGAACAATCTAGAAACAAAACTTGATAAACATGACGGAAAATGACACGTAAATAAAGCCAACCCAAGTCACCGTTTGGATGGTTGATGGTGCTTGATTGATGGTAACTGATACTGACATTTGCCAGATGATTTCCATTTGTTTTGTATTAGAGGTAATTATGGTTTATTTAAATCTAATTTATATCAAAAGTCTATTATCAGAAAATAAAAGTAGAAATAAATTTAATAAATATGATGAAAAATGAAAGTTCAAAATGATCTGGTTGGTTTACGGGGCTCCATTGAACGTAGCCTGAAAGTGATGATTGCAAGATGGTTTTATATAATTCAAAAATAATTCGTTATTTATTCAAAAATATTAATATTTTAAAAATTAAATTAAATGTTACAGCAAAAAACCAAAAATTTAATTATCTTACCCATTAAGCAAAAGGTTTACTAATAATTAGATTTTTGAATTGCAATCGGCGTAGGCGTAGGTGTAGGTGTTGGTGAATGAGATTCACTTGTGGGGCATAGAAGAGTCAGAAACTAGCGTCCAACCAGAGTCCTTGTTGGACACAGCTGTGAACCAGTTCTAAGCCAACGAGACTCTCAATAGATCGCACTGTCTATGTACTTGTCCTATCTAAAGTCTAAACTTGTAACCAAAAAAAAAAAAAGTCTGAACTAAACCTGTCAACTGTTGCACTGTCTTCCATACATCAACACTTTGCACTCTTGCCTTATTAATTTTTCACACGATCTTTTATTTAGAAAAACATTTGATACCAAATTTGCTTTTTAAAGTTTCGATATCTATTTATAAGGTAGCATTTGTAGATTCTCAATTTTTTTTTTAGGATTGCAGAAAATCTCGTGGCACATCTCTTAAGGGTTTAACTGGTGCACCACTTTATAGGTGGGTTAAGTGGGCACACCTCATCATTAAGGACCCAACTAGTTCTTTACTTACAGGTAAAACTTCGGTTATCCAAGGCTCTTATAAAAAGAACTAGCATGAAATCGAACCTGAAATCTAACCGAAGCCAAACCTTGCTCTTAACCATCGAGTTATATCCCTTAAAGGCAAATTTTCAAAACATAGTACTTACTAATAAACAATCTACTTTGTGCTGGGATCATATATTATGATCTAGATATGATATTTGGCTCTTACAAGAGGAACTAGCATGAAATCGAACCTGAAATCTAACCGAAGCCAAACCTTGCTCTTAACCTTCGAGCTATATCCCTTAATGGCAGATTTTCAAAACATAGTACTTACTAATAAACAATCTACTTTGTGCTGGGATCATATATTATGATCTAGTTATGATATTTTTATCATCTTCTGTATATTTGACTGAACATGATACGAACAGAATATTTCTTTTTCAAAAAAAAAACAGAATATTTGGAAGCTAAAATTTGACTGAAAGAATTACGTTGGAGGCATAAATTTCTGTGGTCAATAAACTAACGGACAGCTTTGGCGTTCAGAGCTCTCTAAAGGGGGTGCGGCAGGCGCCCAATCCGATCATGTAAAGAAGAGCAAAACGACAAAAGGAGGGAATAAAAAATTTTGCGTTTGGCACAGAGATGCGCATCGCTGGCACACTCAGCCTCTCTCTACCTATGTGTACGTGCGCTAACTGGTAGACAGCTCAACTCTTCCACCCCCACCACGCACGCCCCATGCAATTTTCTAAATCTATTACACTGCTCCCACTCCTATACTACTCCCATGAGCTCATTCCATTTTCATCTATCAACTGTATGATATGATGAGAAGAAGGAATACTTGGTGGACAAGCTCTGAATTCCATATTTTCATAATACTTGCCAATTTACTATTTGTTTTAATGCTTATCTTTTGACTACAATTATCAATTATAACTAACTAATTATACTTATATGCCAATTATATACACAAATTCATTTTTCAACCACATTAAACTTCTCAAAATATCAAGTTATTTGCTTTCTCCGTTGTCGTTTTTGAGAATTCCTGGGACCGTAGGATTGATCATCATAATGAGCTCACATCAATGCAAAACAAAAAAAGAAAATGAGCTCACAGTTGTCCTCTAAGCAGTGCCTTACAATACCATACCTCTCTTGTCCTCAAAGCACACAGCTAAATCGCTAACATTACAGCCTGTCTCGACTCTCGATCCATCTCTCTTTGGTTTCTTCATTAGTCCGTAACACTATATATCTCCTCAGCGAACTCCGAACGTCTCTCCCTGTCCTCAACTGCGACGCCGTCTCCGCAGCCTCCTATCACTACCGCCGCAGCCATGGATCCGTGCCCTTTTTTGCGGGTCCTCGTTGGTAATTTAGCAATCAAGTTGTCGACTTCTTCGTCGTGTTACTGCAAGATCAAGTTCAAGAACTTCCCTACTCGACGAGCTACAGTCCCTTTAGCAAACCAAGCTCAAAGCCACGAAAAGCTCAATTCACTCGCTGCATGCTTCACTCTAAACAAGAACCAGATTAATGATATCTTGGCATCTAAGAAAGTTCTTAGTTTGAGCGTAGAGGTGTACCAACGTGATGGTCCGACTTGTGGGTGGACTAATGGAAAGCTTTTGGGGAAGGTGACCGTGCCAGTTGATCTCCGAAAGGTGGAGTCTAAGCCTTGTATGATGCACAATGGTTGGATTAGTATCGGTAGAAATAAGAGAGAGTCGTCGGCTCAGTTTTGTTTGTGTGTGAGGGCTGAGCCTGATCCAAGATACGTGTTTCAGTTTGGTGGGCACCCAGAGTGTAGCCCCCAGGTTTTGCAAGTGCAAGGAAGCGTTAAACAGCCAGTTTTCACTTGCAAATTTAATTTGAGGAATGCCCAAGATAGGAGTTTAGGATCAAGGTTGGTTTTTTCAACTCCCCTGCTATGTTTTCTTTTGTTTAAATTTTTGTTCTTTTAAATTGTTCATAATTTGGTTGATGAGAAACTTTGAGGAAAAAAAAAAGTGGAAGAAATTTGTTGAAACTGTTGAAGATTAGGTAACTGTTGTCAACAGGAAAGTATTCCTTGTTTCAATGATGAGAAGTAATATATGAAGGAAAAAGTTGATTTTGTTAGAATCTGAAGATGCTATGTTTGTAGAATGAGCTACTCTTAGCTCTATGTTCTTTAACCAAGTGATGATTTTTATTGCGACATTTGTGTTCTGCGTGTCTTTCGAGTCTCTTAAGTGATCCTAATTTATATTGTGATATTTGTTCAGGCCATCAATGTCAGAACCAAGCACATCAAAGAATTGGTTGTCCTCTCTCAAGTTGGAGAAAGATCAACCCACAAAAGAACGAAAAGGATGGACAATCACAATCCACGACCTGTCTGGCTCACCAGTTGCAATGGCATCAATGGTGACCCCATTTGTGCCATCCCCTGGTTCTGACCATGTTAGTCGGTCCAACCCTGGGGCATGGCTGATTCTTCACCCGTCACAAGGCACCTGGAAGCCCTGGGGTCGCCTGGAGGCATGGAGAGAACACGGTACACTTGGAAACCGCTTTGAACTAATACATGACTCAGTTGTTGCCACACCAACCACGGCCACCGTGGTCAATTCAACTATTAGTACTAAAACTGGGGGCAAGTTCACCATTGATATGACCAATAGTCTTGCCACCCCAACATGTAGTCCGCACAGCAGCTGTGATTTCGGTTCTGGGTCAGGATCAGGATCATGGTCTGGATCCGATTTTGGAGTTGGATTCTTGTCACAGTTCTCGTTCAAGGGTTTTGTTATGTCATCAACCGTAAAGGGTGAAAAAAACTGTGCCAAGCCTGAGGTGGAAATTGGGATTCAACATGTGAACTGTACTGAGGATGCGGCTGCTTTCGTGGCACTAGCAGCAGCTATGGATCTAAGTATGGACGCCTGCAGGTTGTTTTCGCATAAGCTAAGGAAAGAGCTGAGACAACAGAGTCAGAATCTTTTCGTTTGATGACGGGTTGTTTGTCGTTTTTTGAGGATTGGAAATGAGTTGGTTAGGTGTTGGATTCTTTTTCACCGGCTGATATAACTAACAGCAGTTTTTGAGCTGTATGTTAATGGATTCATTTTTTTGTACAGTACAGAAAGGAATGGCAGTCCAGCCTTTAATTCTTAATACATCTTTCTTGTGTCGCGTGCATTTTTTATCATTTAGTTTACAATTCAGTTCATCTGTATATTTCTTTTTTTATTGTTCTACAACTTCTGTAATTTCTGTTTCTGCTGAGAATCCAACGCTGGTAGCTATCAATGTCAATAATTAACTTTTAAGTTGGCAAAGAGTTTGGTCGACTGGTAACATTTGTCTGCAACCTACACGCCAATCCAAGTTGGTTATTTTTTCAATCTGTCATCTTCAAGCTCCCGTAGCAGATGATTTAAGCTCATAGAACTTGAACATTATCCGAAACATTTGACCACTCTCTCAAAATCTATCCTTCGGCAACAGGTTAAAGTAAAGCATATGATTTGTTGTTCAGGAAATTTTTGTGGAACCCTATTTTTCTCACTTTTGCAGTGCGTACAGCTATATGGGTTGTCTCTTTCCAAGTTTCCACACGAAACCAAAGAGTTGCTTGCTTTTCTAACTTAAAAGTCGAGTGAGTTCTATTCAATGACAGTACCAACTCTAGATATTTCCAACAATAATAGAGAATATGACACTATAAGTGCAAGCAAAGTGCTCATATCAGGATGGACTGTCCAAACAGGAAAGAGTAGAAGGAAGAAAGAAAAACTTATGATTCCTCAAGGTCTTGTAATATATCAAACAGTGGGAACTCAAATTGTAACATGGAGACATATTATGTGTGTCAACCAGTAAACTTCAGTATTCATGGATTTTGAATACATGATGCTCATATCACATGACATTAAATAAGGATTGATTTGTGTCATACACGTCAGGAAACTTTGCCACTATCTTGTTGGGGATGATAAAGGTTAAAATCATCAAAACAGGACAAATCAAATTTAAAATATTTGAGGATGTTGAGTGGAGTCTAATATGTACCAAATTTGAGGAAAAAAACATGATCTCTTTCAGTAATTTATATGTTCATTAATGGTGTGATGAATGTGATGGAAGGGAAAAGACTAGCAAGAAACATCTACAAACTAATATGGGGTATAATTATTGGTGGATAATTATAACAGTAGAGTAAAAAAAGAAGAAGATAGTATTGCATCATGACACACGTGACTTAGTCATGTAATTGGTGAGCGATGGATGGAAAAACTTCATAAGGGGCCTTATTGAAGGATATAAAATATTGCAAGATAGACTTCTGCAAGTTTTAGCTCTTAGTAAGATTGTGTTTCTTGCATTTCTTTTTTCATTCTATTACATCATATTCTTGTTTGTAAGGTTTTAATAAAAAACAAAATTCTATCATTATCGTGTTTTTTAGGGTTTGTTTATATCTCTCATTATGTTAGGGATTCTCCTTGTTCAATTCCTTATTTAGTACATGTCATATCAAGATTATTCTAATCCTTATTATTTACATTATTATTTTATAAGAAGGAGAAAAAAAATAAAAAAAGGAGAGAAAAAGAAAGAAAAAAGGAAAAGAAAATAATGAAAAGAAAGTGGCACCAAGAGTAATGGTCTAAAGCAAATTGTTCTTAAATATAGTTTGAAATTCTTGTTATTCCTTCCTTGTTTTATTTGATTATTGTATTTCGTGCTTAGTCCTTGATTTATTTATCTTATAGAATAATATTTATTAGTTTTTTTTGACCTAACAATGTTGAATTCATGTTTCAATTTGTTTATTTCTTTAAAGAACTTGTAAAAGAAACAAAGAGTGAAAAAATACAAGAGAATGTAGATAAGTGTTGAGAAAAGCTGAGTAAAGAGTAAAACACAAGTGATTTATCATCTTTGAAGGTATATATGTGAAGGAGTGCATGAGAAACAACATTATTTACTAATTTTTTTTACAACTTCCAAATATGTCTCCTAAAGGTGTTTCAATATCGAAGGAGGAGAAGGATAATTTATACTTTATGGAGGCTATGTAAACATCATTTTGAAAGAATGAACATGATGTATAATGAGGTTAGGGATATATTGGAAAACAATTATAATAGATTGTTGAAATGCAAGGGAGACATCAACCCCGAGTGAATAATAAGAGGAGCGTACTAGGCATAATCAATAGATCCAATGATAGTTGACAAGGGGAATGATGAATTAAGTACTAATGATGTTGACCTTGCAGTTGATGTCAAAAGGAATAGATTTAGCTCTTAGAGAGGAGTTATGCATGATTGGAGGCAAAAGGGGAGCCTAGAATTAGAGGAGCATATGAGAATCTTAGCAACATCAAGATGACAATATCTTCCTTTAAGGATATTATTGATCCCAGAGCTTGTTTAGAGTGAGAAACAAATATAGAATTGATCTTTGACTGCTATAATTATTATGACTAGAAGGTAAAGCTGACAATAGTAGAATTTATCAGTTATGTCCTAATTTAATGAGTCCGAATTCTCTATCTAATATTATGGTGTCTTATTTTGTCCCATGAATCTCAGTCATTCATTTATGTGGGTCCCGTGTGGGTCTCGCATAAATGAACATGGGATCCGTATAAATGAATGGCTGAGATTCATGGGACAAAATAAGACATCATAGTATTGGACAGAGGATCTCATCCCTAATTTAATGGGATCAAATAGTTAATAATGGGAGAAGAAACTAAAAGTGAACTATAAAGACTTGGAATGAATTTAAAGCTCTTATCAGGAAGAGATTTTTGTCGAGCCATTAGTATAAAGATATATATTAGAGGTTAAAATTTTTTACCTAATAATCAAAAAATGCGGAAGATTATTATAAAGAGATTGAAGTAATCATAATCTAAGCCAATTTAA
Source organism: Erythroxylum citrifolium (assembly GCA_026284465.1). Classification (NCBI taxonomy): domain Eukaryota; kingdom Viridiplantae; phylum Streptophyta; class Magnoliopsida; order Malpighiales; family Erythroxylaceae; genus Erythroxylum; species Erythroxylum citrifolium. The sequence goes on along the minus strand of JANKOE010000205.1, from coordinate 64,201,137 downwards.
AGGAGGATACAAAAGACACTATGACAAGATTGGATAAGTTGAATAACAAAATAGCCAATGTAGTAGAGTCACAAAATTGTAAAGAATTAGAAGACATGACACATATAATTATGAATATAAAGAGATAGTGAAAACATAAAGGAGCATCACAACACATAATCAATTTTAGTGATTATTAGGGGCCTAATTAGGAAAAGGATGATAAGGGTTCTTTTAAAGCAAAGATTGAGCCATCCAAAACTAAAAAGGATATCTACAATTACGGCAAAAGTAAAATTAACGTTTAAACATCTTGAAATAAATAAATTAAATGTTTTCAATATTTAAAAACATAGAACAATGATCATGAGAGATGATGGAGAAGTGAAGAGTGGGTTTAATTGGATGAAAAGGAAGTTAGACCATCACTCATAGATTATAGCGAAGAGGGTGTTAAGTATGATGTTAAGGATATGAAGCTTGTTAATAGGAGGGCATTAAGTTTTTAAATCGAGGAGGAAGAGTTGGAGTACTAGAGAGAAAACATTTTCCATAATAGAAACCACATTCTAAATAAAGTATGTAGTATGATTGTCAATAGAGGAAGTTGGACTAATATCTCTAACACTACCCTTATCGAGAAGTTGGGTTTGTCTATTATGAAAAATCCAAAGTCATATAAGCTTTAATGGATTGATGAATGTGGGAAGATCAAGGTGAACAAGTTGGTGTTGATTATAATGACCAATTGAGATTAAAAAAGAGAATGAGAAAAAGAAGATGAGAAGGTTTAAAAAAAGAGAGTGATATAGTATACTTTGTAATCATTAACCTATGATTATATCTTTTTACAAAGAAGCTTATTTTCCTTTTAACGTAGCTAGTGATTTAGAAAAATTCTCTTGAAAAGTACGGGTATGATATGAGTATGACTAGCTAAAATATAGGATGATTGCATGTAGGGCCAGTCAATTACAAAAGTTGGAGTTAGAGAAAGTTTAAAGATAAAGCACTCATCTTGGACTAAATACTGGCTCACAATTTGATAACAGTAAATCAATGCTTACTTATTCTAGAAGGAAAACAAAGTCTATCCAAGCAGCAGATGAGAAGAATTTAAAGATGATAATGTTTGAGAAGAGTTTAAAGATGATGTCTATCCAAGAAGAACTTTAAAAACAGAGTTTCATATTGTTTAGGAAGTTTACTTTAAAAAACAGAGTTTCATATTGTTTAGGAAGTCTACGTTTTTATTGTTTACGTAATCTAGATAAGTAGGGTATCTCTCTTATAAATACCCATAGGAATCAGTTATGCGGGAGATCACAATAAAAATAAACATTGGTGTTTTGAGTTTAGTCCACTTACGGACTCACATAGTGGAGAAGTTTAGTGTTAAGATCCTTGCACTCTTGTTTTTGCCATTATTCTTCTATTATTACTTTCTGTTTTCCTGGGTTTACTAACATTGGTATCAAAGCCAGGTTTAACTTCCATGGTCACTACTTGTTCCACATCCGCAAACCCCGAAACACATACCAATATACCTGAACCGTCGATGGAGGCAGTATCACAGCAACTTTCAGTCCTGTTAGCAACGTTGGACGCAGTTGACACCTTGGCAGCCGAAGTAGCAGCACTTAAGGCAAATCGTAACAAGGGAAAAAGTCATGATTTTGGTGAAGACAACAATCGCGGTAGAAATCATTGGAAGGAAGATGATGAAGAAGGAGAACAATCATGGGGGAGTCGTGGCCCTCATAAAATTCCCTACACTAAAATTGATTTCCCTAAATTCGATGGAGGAGACCCACGTGGATGGATTTTGAAGGTAGAAAAGTACTTCCTTTATTATCAAACACCGGAAGAATTGAGGGTTGATGTGGCAGCTATGTATCTAGAAGGAGATGCACTTTATCTCTTTGCTTAGATTAACTCAGAAAGGACGATTTTGTACTGGGATTAATTGGTGAGAGCACTATAAGAACAATACGGTCCCGCTGAATTTCAAAACCCTTATGAACACTTGTGCGGCATCCGCCAAATTGGTACTATACAAGAATATTGTCAGGAATTCGCAAAGTGGTCAGCACGAGTTAAAAATTGGCCAGAGCACTGTCTTCTTGACATTTTTCTTAATGGGTTGAAGGAGGAGTTGAAAGCTGACGTGAGGATACATAAACCCAGGAGTGTTTACAAGGCTGTTAGTTTGGCCCTGGAGTATGAAGCAAAGTTGGGCCCAATTAAAATTCAGAAGAACTATCCTACTCTAGTACACAGCAGATTTGCGGCTCGCAATCAAGAGAAAACACGAAACCCATTTGCTCAGAACCCGCCGCGCACACCTGTTAACGCTAACACAACGTTATTGCACCAACCCAATCCCATGCCCAATGCCATGCAATCTGCAGACTATCCCCAGCGTGTGTTTGACGCTGAGAGACAAATTCGGAGAGATAAGGGTCTTTGTTTTAGGTGTAACGAGCATTTTTAACCCGATCATCGCTGCAAAACACCGTCATTGTCCCTGCTGGAAATTACAGAGGACGCCCAAGAATCTGAACAGCCCCTGAAGACGTCGAGGACTTCGAAAATATGGCAAGCGTGGCTGAAATTTCACTACATGCGATTCTGGGCAACAACTCTACTTCTACTATGAAACTGAGAGGTAAAATCAGGAATAGGGATGTTCTCATTTTGGTGGATAATGGTTCTACTCATAACTTCATCTCTCGGAGTGTGGTCAAGGAGTTACAACTCCCAACTCAGGATGTGCAGTCATTTGGAGTCCAGATTGGAAATGGGGATGTCATTTGCTGCCATTCAGTTTGTAAACAGGTAGAAGTTTATCTCTTAGGTTTAACTATCATTGAAGATTTTTATCCCTTCTCCATAGGGGGTGCGGACTTAGTTTTGGGTATCAAATGGTTGGCATCACTAAACACTGTCCAAGCCAACTGGAACAAGATGTTCCTCATTTT
>JANKOE010000205.1:64169360-64179853 GCA_026284465.1 Erythroxylum citrifolium | reverse complement strand
TTGCAATTAGTGTATTTTGATATTAATTAGTGTATTATGATATGTTTGCGAATTACAATTAAATAATACATTGTCTGCAATTATGAAATTTGTGTGACACATGAATAATTATTAAAATTAATGATATACTAAAAAAATTGAATAATTATTAAATAAATAAAATTTATAAATAATATTATATAGTTATTAAACAAATAAGATTAAAAAACTTGTATTTTAAAAATTATTAAAATTAAAGAAATTATTAAATTAATATGATTTTCGAAAAAATGAAATAATAATAATAATAATAAATAATAAAAATGTCACAGAAGACATTACGCAACGTTTTTAAAAACGTCGCGAAAGACATTCCATGACGTTTTAAAAAAACGTCGCGGATTCCTTCACATTTTGTGACGTTTTAAAAACGTCGCGAAATGTTAGACAATCTGCGACATTTTTTAAAAACGTCACAGATTGTCCAAACTTTTAGTGACGTTTTTATAAACTAATTCCGCGACATTTTTTGTGACGTTTTTTAAAATTCTAAGACGTTTTTGGATATTTTGTGACGTTTTAAAAACTTCGCAAAATGTCTTCTTTTCTTGTAGTGTGGATTATCTCATGGGCACACAACTATTGTAATAGTTAATAGCATTCCCCTATTAACTTCAGCTTTCTTTGTAAAACCAGGTCTGAAATAGATAATAGGATTCAAAATGCCCCAACAGCAAACAACAGAGAGTAAAGTTGTTTTTCTATTTATTATTGATGACTACAAGATAAGATGTATACAAAGAAGGTCTATTTTCAGATTAGCCTTGATTAATTCCTTTGCTCTCTCCATGGCATAAAAAAAATAATCCATTGTTGCATTTTCATCACTATTAGCCAAATGAAGTACCCTCACTAAAGGCTCACAAACTCAGATGATAAATTGGCATTGGGACCAAAATTCAATATCTTCAAGTATAATTCTAGAAACCTCCAATCCAACATTAGACCTAGCATGCTAAGATACAACTCACTTATTACTTGGAAACATCTATCTCAACTTTTTCTTCATCATAACAAAAAACTAAAGTGATCGCAAATCTTGTAACAATATGATGACACAAATTCTTACCATTGGTAAAATCCTTTCTCATTAAATTCAAGACTCATACATGATTATAGATGAACTTAGTCACCTTTTTGGCTTTTTGCGCGGTCTCATTAATAATAGGAAAATACTTAGCATCCTTTATAGTTTCCAGCATTAAATCAATGCACAAAGAGTCTAAAAGAAAGAATTATCCTTGTTTTATAACGTTCTTCCCATCACTTTATAAGCATAATCATTCTCAGTAATAAACTGAACAGTATTTTCTAATCATACTTCATTCACAACTTCGTCGAATATTTCAAATGAAGTATCAGTATTCCTAACAAGGCATTAATAAACTTCAAAATCATTAAGTCCTTTACAGAATAAACCAATAAATTAATAATAGGCTTATGTCTCTTATTTGTCCAACCATCACACATAATTGAGCACCCATAAGTAGCCTAATATATTCTTCTTTCTTCTAAATAACTTTTAATTTCGTAAACTAAGTAACTCAAAAGTTTACCTTTGTAGTCATCAATAGAAGGAGCTTTGTATCCTAGACTGTAAGAGGCTATAACATCCACCATAGGCTGATAATAGTAAAATTGGGAAGCATTAAATACTACATCTATATCATACTGCCATTTAGCCATTGCCATATATACATTGTGAGTGGCTTCTCTTGATTGCATGATACTACAAATTGAAGGCTGAGCTCTAGGAGTTACTCATGGGACAAAAAAACTCGACATCTACCTTTTTCTTTTCCTAACATCAGGTCTAGATTTAATATTCATTTCTTACTAGGAAGGACCACTACCACTACCACTATCACTACCACTACTACCTTCAACATTTCCACTGTCATCATGAATACCAACAAACGAACTTCCACTACCAATTTCATAATTCAATCTTTCTCTTCTATCTTTCTCACGTTGATATTCTTCAAGCAAAGTTTTCATTTGTCAATTCACATTATGACTTACTTTTTTTATAGGGTTCCACATCTCCTTTAACCTCAGCTAACCTCAGCTAAATGCTTCTTTAATCGAGTGATTCCTTCACCTTTCAAATGCTTGTTACAAAACAAGCAAATAGTATAGTTCTTCATACTAGGGGTCAATGCATTGTGGGCCTAAGCTAGATCATTGTATCTTCTTGAAGTGGTTAAATGATCAGGAGTACTTGAACTTCCTTCCATTTATCTGTAAAAATAAATGAAGTCATATATCAAAATAAATAACATATAATTTCATTATCAACTACTAGTACAAAATATGTATTGTTTAACTCAAAAGTCTAAACTAACATAATTACACTATACACATGTCCATCTTATATAATGTAACTCATTTTGAATAATTATATCATATATAATTCAATTTTATCCAACATATTTCACCAATAAGTGAAAAGCCAACAATTCAAGTATTCAACACACACAATTACACAATACGTATGTCTATCTTATATAATATAACTCATTTTATATGATTACATCATGCACAATTCAATTTCATCCAACATAATTTACTAATAAGTCAAAAACCAACAACTCTATTATTTAACATACACAATTATACAATATGCATGTCCATCCTATATAATATAACTCATTTTGTATGATTACATTATACACAATTCAATTTCATCTAACATAATTCACCGTAAGTTAAAAACTAACAATTCAAATATTCATCATATATAATAACACAATACACTTAATAGTCATCAACTTAAATATGTTTGAAGACAAATATAAAAAATTACATGCATGAAGTGAATTGAACTTAATAAATAAAGAAATTATTACTTCATTATGTATGACTTAGATATGACATTAGTTTATATAGATGATATTTTGATATTTTTATCTTCGATGAAACAACATGTTTAACATATTAAGGCATTCATTTACATTGTCAAAAACAATGGTCTAATAGTATCAAAAACCAGAATTTAACCTTTTTCCACAAAAGAATTAGATTTTAGGACACTATATTCAATAAGTTATATTAACAATTATGAAAAGAACTTTCAAATTCAAGAGTAAATTTCTTATTCAATTTATAGACATAAAATGATTTGTAAACTATTATATGATATGTTAAAAAATAAACTTGTTCATTGGACATAAAAACAGACCAAAATAGTTAAACAAATCAAAAGAAACATTAGAACATTGACCTTAAGGTGTGATTTTGATGTATATTGGTATAAGTAAGATTCACATTTTAGTTTGATTCAATTGTAGCAATGTAAATTGAATGAAGTTTGTGCAGTATAGTCTAAATATATTACATTAGGACATTGACTAACTTCTTCTAGTGAAAGTGAATCGATATAATATTTACAAGAAATAAATTATTTTTCATCTTTAATTGCAGATCCAAAAAACTAATTTGATTAATTATGTTTGTTTGTTCTTTACCAGTTTAATCACATTATTTGATTAACATCAGCATATGAAGAAATTTTTTGCAATTTATTTTATTAGATTAAGAAATTACTTACATTATAGTTGGATTTAACCATTATAAAATATTTATAACTTTCAAAATTCAAACTCAAAATTTTCAAATCTCAACTCCAACAATTCTAGCAATTCTAATATAACCTTTCACAATTCCGACAATTTTCAACTTTCAAACCATTCACAAATTCAATATTACATAACACAACCAAAACACCATTTAAATGCAATTCGAGAGCAGAAAAAAGCAATTGAAAACACACCTAAAAAATCACAATTCTAACTTGGTTCAGTGGGTAAGGTCGAGTCAAAAACTAGATCTGAAAATTTTGGTTTCACTTTCAGCAAGTAGTGACAGGAATGGTGGACTGGTGGAGGAGAGCAGCTAAGCAGCAGGCGAAGGAGGCTCAATGTACAAGTGGAGAGCCAGACCAGCAGGAGGGGAGACACAATAGAGAGGGAGGTAGACTAGCAACCAAGGAGGCGCTGTGGAGAGGGGTGGTGACCGAAGGATGACGGAGATAGTGAGAGACGAGGAGCGATAATGAGAGTGAGAGAGAAAAATTTTTGGTAAGGACCGACGGTGATAGTGAGAGTGACAGTGAGAGGTGTGGGGGTAGTCTTGTTTAATTTCTTTTTTTTTTGCAATTTAGTCAATTTTCACGATACCAACTAGTATTTAGCTGATATTTCAAATACTAGTCGGTATCGATCGGTACCATGCGAAACTTCTGATATTGACCAGTACTCAAGGTCGGTACCAAAGTAGGAGATTTCGTAGCATTTTTCAGCCTGATTGAAACCTTCCCAGCTGGTACATTACGAAATTTCAAACTTTACCCGTTACTAAAAAGATTGTAAAAGGGTTTATTTTCACTCGTGACAAAGAAGATTGTGAAAGAGCTCCTCTTCACTCAAAAGAAGACGCAAGTATGAAAGACTCTTTTCTAAGTTGATCTTAGAGAGTGAATATAAACTAAGGATTATTTGGAAGAACCATTATAAATTGGATCTGTTTCTTTTTCTCACTCTTTTTAGTTATTTCTGTAATTATTATATGAATTTTCTATAACCATTCATTTTGGTAGGTAATTCATTTATTAAATTTTAAATTTGTCAAAAAGAGAACATATATAATTTACCTCCTCTCTTGTGTGCAATTCGGGGCTAACAATCGATACTATAGCTAGTCTCATTTATACATATAATTTTCTTCCAAAATTTAGGTAAAATCATTTTGATACAATTTGATTTAAAAAAATCATTTTGACACAATTTGATTCTCTTTTTAATCAAGGTGGTAAATGTATAGGTAGATCCCATTTCTTTAAAGTTAGCAGTTACATATATTAGAAAATAAGGATGAAACACTTTCTTTTAATCAAAAGGCTTAATATTTGAAAAGTTGTGGTCTGACTTGACTCAAAGCCTGATTATATATACATAAACCCATGACCCATATGCTTCTTTCCTTCTTTATCACTTATGCTATTTTTGCTTTTGTTTATCACTTCTCTCTCTTTTGTTTTGCAAGTATCTTCTATGAGTCTCTCGCGATATATCTCTTCTTCTCTCTTTTTTTTTGCAAATATTTTTATGGCTCTCTTTCTTTTATGGCCCTTCTTGCTCTTTTTTTGTTGAACCCCTTATCATTGAAAAGTTAATTAGATCACTCTTCACATATGAAATGCATATAAATAAATTGTGTCAAGTATATCGTATGCACTTCAGGATCCATAATGGGTTCAATTAAGTGATCAATTCTCTTTTTTATAATTAATCTTAAAACCAACATTCTCAAGTTTTTAAGTTTATAGTTATTATAAAATTATTGAAAAAAAATAAAATTTTGATAATTAATAGATAATATTTGAATTAATTTAATGCTTCCCTATTAATCTAGTATTTTATATGTGGACGCCTTTATAGGGGAAGACTGAAAGGCCAAGTTATTCTGCAAAAGAAAGCACAAGACAAAAGCACCTGATCTGCTGTCAGTTCCTTTCTTTTCTCAACTTTCTGCTATGCGAAATCCCAAAACGGTAGCCGAAAGTCTATTAAACGTAACAGAGTAATGAACAGTTTATCTGGTCTCAATAGGATGTAAGATCCTCTGTTCTTAAACTTGGTGCGCCTTTTGTTTCGGTCCGATCTTAGTTATCTAATTTTTGTAGACTATTTATTGAGTAGATAAATTTTGATAGAACAGAGTAACGAGAAGATGTGCTCTGGTCCCTTAAATAGAGAGTGCTTGGAGTTTGTTCAAAGGTTGATATCATTAAAAAGGTTGTACCCACTTACGTAAGAACTATGAAATGCATCAGAATGGGTTCGGTAGTCACCATGAAGAATAATATTTGGAGCCAAACTTGTCATATACTAGTCACGAGCCATTAATACTTAGTAGTGTCAAATGTGAAGGAAGAGCCTAATGCTGGCTTTTGCATATGATACCCATAAAATGAACTGGGACATCGAGCCGGTTTTTGAAATTTGAATTGATATTCACGGACAGACCTACAGACTGTTGCAGAATGATGGTATAATATCAAGAATTTAATGTTAGGAAATATTTGTAAAGAAACTTTGCTCATTCTCTAAGATGCTATGACAGCCTGATATAAATATGTTCCTTTGCTTCCTTCTAAAGCTATTCTTAATCGAAAACCTTGCTTCGTCGAACATTTTCTTGACTAACCTTCCCATGCAATACTTGCATGATATAATATATATGTATATATAGTGTATCAGCAACCATTTTCCTGACAATCTCTTAGAACTATCCTATCCATCAAGAATTAACCATGTCTCAGATTAATGTCAGACTCGTGATATTTGTCGTGATATTTTTAGCGAACTTGTTACAAGTTTCTTTATCTGCTGTTGTTTCTAGCGGTGATTTCAACAAGGACTTCTTTGTGACATGGGGTCCTAACCATGTGAACACTTCTGCTGATGGCACGACACGAAGCTTGACGCTCGACCAAGAATCGGGTATGACACGAAGTTTATGATATCAACTTACATTGTAAGCTAAAATTTTGGTCTCATGGAACTTCTTTCTCAGGGTCTGCGTTTGCGTCAAACCAGATGTTCCTGTTTGGTCGGATTGACATGAAAATAAAGCTAGTACCAGGTCATTCTGCGGGCACAGTTCTGGCATTCTATGTGAGTGAAGATGAGACAGTTAATGAGAATTTCTTGTTTCTTGTTTCATGTTCATAGTGATGATTATAATGCTCTGGAGATGATGCAGTTATCTTCGGATCAGCCTAAGCGTGATGAGTTAGATTTGGAATTCCTTGGCAACGTGAGTGGCCAGCCTTACATCCTTCAAACAAATGTCTACGCAGACGGGATTGACAACCGTGAAGAGAGAATCTATCTGTGGTTTGATCCAACAAGAGACTTCCATAATTATTCCATCTTATGGAACCTTCACCAAGTTGTGTAAGACATAGGAAATCAAAGAATTGATCTTTTTCCAACCCCAAAAGGAAGCTGGAATTTTTAATACAATTTGCTTCTTTTACAGTTTCATGGTGGACTGGATTCCAATTAGAGTATACAAAAATCACGCAGACAAAGGGGTGGCATATCCTAGGTGGCAGCCAATGGGAATCAAAATCAGCCTATGGAATGGCGACAGCTGGGCGACACGTGGCGGAAAAGATAAAATTAATTGGTCAAAAGGCCCTTTCGTTGCTTCCTTCAAGGACTACATAATTGATGCTTGTGTTTGGAATGGAAATCCAAGATTTTGCAGGGCAGATAGTCCCACAAATTGGTGGAACAAGGATCAATATAGTACCCTAACATCTATGCAAAGAAGGTGGTACAAGTGGGTTAGGCTACACCATATGATTTATGACTATTGCCAAGATAACCAGAGATTCAATAACAACCTTCCAAGAGAGTGTTCTCTCCCTAAGTATTGACCTAAAGGAGGATATGATTTAATATCTATTTGTAATTTTTCAATTTGGTTGTTATTATCAAGTTCATTCACTTAATGATTATTTATTTGTGTGTTCTTTTTTAGTACTAGATCTGTGAAAACTATTGATATTAGAAAGCTTAAATATTATATTATTTGTTTTTAGTTTTATTAACCACACTAATTGAAAAGGCACCCTTGTGTATTTTAGTGGTATGAAATAAAATATGGTCCATTTTGCACTAGGAAAATGCTAACTTAATGGCCCTATTGACAATCAGCTGATTGCATTAGCTATTTGTTAATCAGCTGATTTAATCAGCAGATTGCCTTAACTATTTGTTAAAGATGTTTAGTTAAATTAGTTGTTTAGTATTAACCGTTTATGTGTAAAATGACTTATGAGGACATGGCTTTAAAACAATTATAAAGAAAACCAATTTATCTTGTCCCTGCAAAATTGATTTTTAACTATTCCCATTAGTCTAAGTATGTTCAATCATATCCAAGAAGTCGTGTATTGGGACTGAATGCATCAAAATAAAAGTTATTAATTGATGTATTAATTTACACATAATTATTTTTAATAGAAGTATACTAATTTTTAAATATGTAAAGGTAATTAATTTTTATTAATTAATAAATATATGTTTTTTATTTTATTAATAATTAATATGATAATAAAATAAAATATATTAAAATTTTATCAATAATTAATAATCAATATGATAATAAAATAAAATTTTATTCAGTTTTTTATTACATAATAATACTAATATATAAGATGATCAATTACTCATATTTTATTTATAATGCATATTTTATAACTAATTGTTAATTAATTTTTATTAATAAATAAAAATATATTTCTACAATTTATCATACTTAGATGTAAATACATTAAAGTATATTAATTTACATATAACATCAGCAGAAAAAGTTGTAAAAAAGCTTTTTTCTCTTTACCCTCTAACTTTCTCTCTCTTTTATTACATAGGAAAGGGTATAATTGGCTTTTGATGGTTAAATATTTAGTACAGGAGTGTTTTCATTTTTGGCTGTTTGAAGACAAATAGTCATTAGATCAGCTACTCTCCAAGTAGCTTTCGTAGCTATTTGAAGAGTCAAACAGCTGAAGTATACCAATCAGCTGAAAAAATAGTTGATTGGTAGCTAACCAAACGAGGCCTAAGTAAAAATTCACATATGTATAATAAGATTATAGAGTGGGGAACATATGGTGTTTATCTCCAAAGTAATTTTCTTTTTAATAGAAAAGAAATTGAGAAGTTAAACTTTGGTATGATTTCACCTCATCTTAAAATTCAATTGTTAATCTTTATCTCATACTGTCAAATAAGATAAAGGAGAATCTTATTAACATCAACTTAAGATTTTCGGATGCCAAATAAAGTAAGAGGTTTTCATTTAACTATTCTTAATACTACATCCATTTGTAAAAGACAACATTTTGGATAAATTGCACCTTATTAGAGATGTAAATTTAGAATTTGTCACACTTGTTTAAACTTTTGAGCTCTACTAGACTCTATTACTAGTGTAGCCTATTCAATATGTATTGTCTGAAAGGAAAAAATGTACAATAAAGAACATAGATAATAATAAAACTTATCGGATGGTTGTGTTGTGATATAACCACTACCATGAAAACAAAATTTGACATAAGTGTGATGCAATTGATGATGCCATCTTCTCCTTAAAGTTAATACAACTAGTTCTCAAATCCTGCACTTGAGATTGAAGAACTGATATGTGAAAAGTCTTTATGTGAAATCCTTATTAGGCTAGTAAAAGTGTAAGAGAAATCCTTATTTGGTTAGTAAAAGTCTCTATATGTAAAAGAACGGCTAACGGTAACATCCTACTCTCGCAAGAAACGTACTCGATATCCTGAGTGACGTCCGAGTATGTACCCTGCAAGGGTGGAATTCTAGAACAGTCAAACACTCGAAACTCAGTACAATTTTTTTTCAAATTTATCATACGCATATGCGGAAAACAATATTCAAATTCGGCCTATTTTTTTTCTTAAACATTTCCATTTACAAGTGTTACCAACATTTTTCAAATCATCGGAATTTCATTAATCACTAGGGCCCATTATAGATACAAAACACTTACAATCATAATGTCATTATAATATAAATGCATTCGCATACACATTGTCCAATAATTTCGGAATACATTCTTTAATGCAAAAATTAATGAAAAATTCTATACAAACGCAAACTGATCCCGACCTCTATCTCTTACTTGAATGCAGTGGCTATACTTCCGTTTGCCTAACGGGGTAACTCTTTTGAGCCTTAAAAATATTGCAAATTTTGGGTGAGTTTTGCAAACTCAGTGAGTGACCATCCTCGATGGCTCACTCAATCATATAACACATACAGTTCATCAATTCATCATATTGAGTCACATACATTGCACGTTCACTTAAGCATAAATCACATTCAGAAAGCATTCAAACTATTAAAACATACATATGGATTTTATATGCAATACACATGAGACTTACTTTCAATTATTATTGTTGCGACCGAGTGCCTTTTTATCTAGCTCATATCCCTTAATGGATACTGAGCTATATCATATAATGTCCCCTATCCCTTAGTGGTTACTGGATACATTCACAACTGAGCCTAAGGCTCTAATCATTGTCTGAGCTTTAAGCTCTTTTTCGGTGGCTACTCCAATCACAACAACCTTTATGTTTTATGCATTCATGTAATAAAATGCATCACATTTTCATATTCTCAATCAATCACATGATCAATCAATCACTTTCATATATCATCGGACCTTAGTCCAGCATTCAACATTTAAGTTGAGAATCACTTTTTCATTCATATGCATATTCATATTTTTCTTCGGAACTAAGTCCGACATTTAACAATCAAGTCATGTATTGTAGGAAAATCCCGGGAGGTACATCACATGTACCAGGTGTGGAAAACAAAAATTTTTGTTACCGGGACCTTCCCGAA
>JANKOE010000205.1:64143979-64160602 GCA_026284465.1 Erythroxylum citrifolium | reverse complement strand
AAATGAAAATTGAAAATATATGCAAAAAATTAAGATAGAAAACAAAAAACTGTTTTCTAAAAGTAAACGCACCCTAAACTTTTTACTTAACCAGTTCGAAGTTCGGTTAGATTTTAAAACATTGGTCATACAAATAGCTGCTATAGACCTCCTACACTTCCTATATTAGTTTATTTGCATTCAATAAAATCTCGCATTCATTATCTCGTCCTACTCCTACCAGATTGCTACTGTAAACTATGGGTAAATTGTAGAAATCATCAAATTAAGCTGCTTTTTCTTCATTGCCTAAAACTATACTTACTGACTGCTCAATAAAATTGGACTTATTATATTTGGCCATCAATTCTAAGAAAGTTTTATCCTCTCTATGTGCCCCCATATATCTGAATCAAAGTTTACTTCAACATGGGAAGCAAGCTTAAATAGAAAATTCTTTCAAGGTGGAAAAGCTTCATGTTTTCAAAGTAATTTCTTACAATTTTAAAATATTTCTAAATAAAAATAATGTAGTTGAATTCCTCTAATTCTGCAATCTAATGAACGAAAAGGTAAAAGCAACGCAAAGCATTTTCACTTTGAAATGCACAAGTTGGAATTTTTGGAAATGAGCTATTACATAGACTCTTTCTATGACCAAGAATATTGGAGTCCTTTTACAAGCATTAATACATTGTTGTTTTCTGAGATCACCAGCGGTTACTCTCTCTATCCTTCATGGCTTCTTCTTCTTCTTCTTCTTCTCCCCCACGACTCCCCTTAACCCCAATTTCTGTTTCTTCTCCTAGACCTAACATTTCACAATTGCCCTCTGTTCAGAACCCTAACTCTCGAAACCAAAATACAGATCCTAACATTCATCATCCTTCACCAATCAAAACCGTGACCCCTTCGGAACCATAACCTACCCAAAATCCCCTTTCCACAAAACTTAGATCCTGGAAGTCAGTGGTTGCTAATGTAGAAGAGGACTCATCGATTGTAAAGGCGCTGACATACTATCCTCTGGAGATCAAGGATGACCAAATCATAGTCATCTCTCCACCAGAATTAGCGAAGAAAGGGGCAGTTCATTTTCGTCATGCGCTGATTAGGTTTTTCTTAGGAAAACGTCCCACATATCCAGTGGTTTAACGAGCATTGGCCAAATCCTAGTTAGCTTTCGATTTGACTGAAACTCTAATTACTAGTGCGAATAATTTCCTATTTAAATTCGATTCAGAGGATGGGATGAACTTAGTTTTGGAGAAGGGGCCTTGGCATATCCAAGGAAAACCCCTATTCCTCCAGAGATGGAGCTTGAATGGAGGTGAGCAGGACGAAGTTAGAGTAGCTCCAGTTTGGATTAAGTTTCATAATATTCCGGTGGAATACTAGAATACTAAGGGACTTGGAAGAATTGCTAGCTCAGTGGTGGGTAACCCACTCTTAATGGACACACAGACAGCAAAGATGTCCAGAATTGTATATGCCCAAATGTGTGGAGTTGGAATTGGGAAAGAGTTAGCCCTCATCCTTTCAATTAGCCACTTGTAATGAAGAGGGGACGATAACATTCAAGGAAATTCAGGTTAAATATGAATGGAGGTCGAAGAACCAGTTACAGAAAACAGAATGGGCTCTTACTGGGAGATTATTTTAGTCTAGGTTACAACATGAATTGGTGAAGATGAAGGAACCCATATAAATAAGTTTAAACCAACAACAGAAGGATGGGAAGACGATAGTCTCTAAAAGATACAACAAATCCATAAAGAGAGTCTAGACTCGGGGATTCCAATTGAACAAAGTGAGGGTAAAGGAACCCCTCAGAATATTCAACCGAATGAAATGGCAATGCAGAGTGACAAGGGAAGTAGCTCTTCTGGAAGTTTAATTGACTAATGCAAGGATCAACAGAAGATAGGTGATCCAAACAGAAACCTTGAGGATGCTGATCTCCTGGCAATAAGACAAGCAGGTAATAACCTTTCCCCTTTTAAGTCTGAATTGGTTCCTGATACGGATAATCATAGTTTGGGGATTATGGAAGGGGCAGAGGGGATTTTACAGTCTAAAAGAGTAGGAAAACTAGGAGAAAACAAAAGTAAGTGTTCTGCTATATCTTTTAGTAGTATGATTTTAGTTTTTTGGAATGTTAGGAGTCTTAATAACTCTAAAAAGCAATTAGCTGTGAATGCTGTGCTTAAGAGATTGTTAGTGTCTTTAGTGTGTTTGATTTAGTCTCGGATTAAGTCTCTCCACTTCTTGAATAATGTGTGCTCTTCAGTGTTTCCTAGTTGGCATTTTTACAGCAACTTAGAGCAAGGTTTTAATGCTAGGATAGTATTAGCTTAGAAGCCAGATTGTTTTCTGTGTGTTCCTAAAATCACCAGTGATCAACTGATAGACTTAGTCACTCCTACAAACAACTCTTCATTCTTTTTTGTAACATGTGTGTATGGGTCAAACAACTACAATCATAGGAAGAATCTTTGGTCGACATTATTCATTATTAAATACTCAGTAGGAAACCTTCCTTGGATTATAGCAGGGGACTTTAATGCGGTTTTGTTTTCTCATAAGGCTGAACCTATAAGTCCGTTGACTATTAATGGCATGAATGATTTTAGGCAATGTGTTGAGGATTGTGCTTTGTATGATCTTAATTCTAGTGGTCCTAGTTTCACATGGACAAATAAACAATGTGGTGAGCTTTTTGTTGCTAAGAAGTTAGATAGAGCCCTTATCAATGTTGCTTGGAGTTCTAGGTTTCCTAGATCGTATGGGGTCATCCATAATCCTAACATTTCTGATCATTCCTCGATTTTGATTAGGTCCTTAATAGATATGTCGAATAGACCTTCCCTTTTTAGGTTTGCAAACTTCCTAGTTTCACAGCCTAATTTTATCCAGATAGTGGAAGAGAATTGGAACAATCAGGTCTAAGGAACCCATATGTTTTGTGTCGTATCCAAGCTTAAACTGGTGAGGAAAACACTCAAAATCCTTAATTCTGGTCAAGTAGGAGATGTGAATACTAGAGTAGAGAATTATCAAATTTCTCTCAACATTATACAAGATCAAAAGAGATATGTTCCCAACAGCCCACATTTGGTTGAACAGGAAACCAAGGCCATTAATAACTTGTTAAGAGCCTTAGATGATCAGGAGTCTTTCTTTAAACAATCTTCCCGTATCAAGTGGCTCAGAGAGGGGGATCGAAATACCAAAATTTTCCACAATTCTATTATGTCAAATAGGAATAGAAACAACATTCACTCGATTATAGGGGAAAATGGCATTAGAATTGTGGGTGTAAATGAGATTCAAAACTAGTTCCTAGGTTTCTTTCAAAGGACTATTGGGAATAGGAAGGACCTTCCTCCTTCTAAAGAGTTTGTGGAAAATTTATTCCCTAATAGGATTGCTGAAGCTCTCACCAATAAACTCATTATTGAAGTCTCAACTCAAGAGATTAGGGATGTTCTCAATTCCTTTAATCCTAACAAGTCTCCTGGGCCAAATGGGTTTAATGGGGTGTTCTTTAAACATACATGACATATTATCGAGGAAGATATTACTAGGGTTATCAAAGATTTTTTCCTTCTCGGGAGACTTCTCAAAGAAATCAACTCTACTTTCATTACTCTGGTTCCTAAAAAAGACAATCCTTCCACAGTAGATGATTATAGACCTATATCTTACTGTAACTTTATTTATAAGGTGATAGTGAAAATCTTGGCTAATAGGCTTAGAGAGATACTCCCTTACATTATTATCCCAAACCAAAGTGCATTCATTAAGAACCGTAGAATAGGGGATAATATCTTATTGGCCTAAGAGATTTTCAAGAATTACCATCTTGCTAATAATCATAGGAGATGTGCTTTTAAGGTGGATTTACAAAGAGCATATGATTCGATCCATTGGGATTTCCTCTCGAATGTGCTAGTAGCTGTAGGTTGTCCTCTTAAGTTCATTCATTAGATAAGAGAGTGTATTACCTCTCCTGCTTATGCTATATTGATCAATGGATCCCCCACAAAATTCTTTCCAGGAAAGTTAGGATTAAGACAAGGTGACCTTTTATCTCCTATTCTCTTTATTATTTATATGGAGGTATTCTCTAGGAGCCTGAATGCATGCATAGTAAGTAGTAATACCTTTAAATATCACTGGAGATATAAAGCCCTTAAACTCACCCATCTCTTGTTTGCTGATGACCTCTTAATTTTTTGTTATGGTGCTTTGGCCTCGGCCCATAACTCACTAGATTGTTTAGGAACCTTTTCCAAATTATCTGGCATGGTAATGAATATGAACAAGAGTCATTTCTTTGTATTTCCAGATATGGATCAAATGGCCCATCAAATAGAAAGTATGTCTGGTCTTAAAAAAGGTCACCTTCCCATTTGATACCTAGGAGTTCCTCTTATAACAGGACGCTTGTCTAGGAGGGATTATCTTTCCTTGTTGGAAAAAATTGATTTCAGAGTCAACAAATGGACCCATAAAAATCTCTCTTAAGCTGGTAGATTGTAATTAGTTATTTCGGTCCTATCCACCTTTCGGGTTTATTGGTCTAGCATCTTCATTCTCCCTACTTCCATTATTAAGGAAATAGAAAAAAAACTTAGAAATTTTTGTGGTCGGGGAAGGTAGAGATAAAAGCTCATGCTAAGGTTAAGTGGAATGACATTTGTAGATCTAAAAAAATGGGTGGTTTAAGTATTAAACATTTATCTACTTGGAAAAACGTGTTGATAGGGAAAAGAATTTGGTTTCTGTTTAATGACAGGGAAGCTTTGTGGATTAAGTGGGTTCACACGATTATTCTGAAAAGGAAAAATTTATGGAATATCTTACCTAACAATTGTAGTTTGTGGAGTTGGAGGAAGATGTTGTCTGTTAAAGACCAAATTGGGAACCAATTTAGATTTAGAATAGGAAATGGCAACTCTACTTTCTTATAGCAGGATCCTTAGCATCCAAGAGGTATCTTGATGGCTCACTCTATTCCTAGAGTAACCAATGGGTTGGAACTTCTATAAATGCAAGAGTGTCTGAAGTAATCCGGAATAATTAATGGTGCCGGCAAGAGACAACTGTTGGGACTATTAGTAACCTGGAACCTCTGCATTATAATTCGGATTCTTCAAGAGAGGATATTGTAGAATGGCTAGCTAGCCCTTCTAAGAAGTATACAAATGCTTCAGCATACACTCTCATGAGACCGACAACTCAGACGGTTCTTTGGTATCAATTAGTATGGCATAAGAGGAATAGTCCTAGGTGTTCCTTCATCCTATGGTTAGCCTTCTTGAATACATTGCAGGCTAGGGACAAATTAATTTACCTTCATACCCTAAATTGATGCTCATTGTCTGTTTCGGACGTAGAGACTATTGAACATTTATTTTTTGAATGTCCTTTCTATAAAACCATATGGTTAAACACTCTAAACCACTTCCAAATTCGCCTACCTCAACTGACCAATCTCCAATCCATTTTACTTTAGGTTAACCAGTCACCAACATTCAGGAACTATGACATAAATACCTCTATCATTATCCTTTCTGTTGTTGTATATAACCTGTGATCTGAACGAAACCTTCGAACCTTCAAATATGAAGCCTTGGATGTAGGGAGCTTTAACACGAGAGTGATCTTTCAGGTTATGGAACACCTCAGCTCAAACACCGAGAGAAGGTAAAATGTGTGTTCATTTTATTATTTAATGAAATGATTGCAAGTTTGATTTTAGACCCAGGTGCGAGTAAAGAGAGGGCAATCAAATCCTTCCTTGACAGCTACAAAAGGAGTACCATAAGCTGAAGAGATAGCCTCAATCTCTACTAAGCTTTGAAGAATGAGTTATGGAAGTAAGGTGACAAAAGCTACAAGGTAGACCTCCTTCGATAAAGATTGTTGCTTGAAAAGATAGAAGTCCAGATCCAATAGAAGGTACCTATTTCATCACTTAGGAATTCGACAATAAGGTAAGGATTAGTAGGGAAACTGGATTGTTGTACATGCTAAATGAGGTTGTTGCATGTATTTGTGTTAGTGGAATGTTGGTCCTGATATGTCAAGTGAGATTGGAGTCATGGTTTTGGCTTGTTATTGCGGTTTTCTTGATTAAGGGCAAAATTTTTAAGGCTCCTTTTACTCTCTTGTAAGTTAAGATTCTGATTTGGACAAGAGATTGCAGCTTGGACAATCTCTAGCTATACATAACTTCTATTTATTTATAAACTTTATGATTTACTAAAAAAACCAACAAACAAATACGGATTCGTCGTTTTAATTTGCAATAGAATATTTTAGGATTATTAAATATATGCATCTATCCAATAAAACTCAAAACCGTTATAAAATCAATGAATTCAGGAAATAATTAAATACTCATGCACCATTGAATTCAAATAAACATATTCGATCTCACAATTGATTTAGACTTAAGGTTTCAATATAATCCTCCAACTAAGATAAAAAAAAATAGTTTCAAGTTATTGAAAAGAAAGAACACATTAAATTATTCAAAAGAAAAACCATTCTTATAGAAGAAGTTGGGAGAAGAAAAAATTTGCAGGGCTTCCCGGTGAAAAAACCTCCAAAAAACTACACCCACATTCTCTCCCTTGACAGTAAAAGGTGGAACCCGACAAACGTCTCCAAAAAAGATAGCTGCTACGGCATGTTGCCCTTCTCAGTTGCCTACCTATTGCCTCCCCCAAAAAGACGTCTTATATCTTTTTAAAACAAAAAAACCATCTTTACATTTTAAAATGTCCAGACTTAAACCCCCCTGTCCACTGTGTTTTGGAATGCTCTCCTCTGCTGCAACATTTTTCTATGTGTTTTCTCCTTTTGTTTTATCGTTTCACCTGTTCTTATTTTCTCTGCTGTGCTCCTCTACGCTTTGTCTCTGCTCTCTTCTCCTGTGTGTTGTTGTTTTGTCTCTCCTTAGTTGTGATCTCTTTTAACTGCTGCATGTTTTGGTCATTCCATCTACTGTGTATTTTCTGCTCTTGCATTTTGCCTTTTTCTCTATTGTTGTTTTATTCCTTTTTATGGATGATGCGTTTGCTACTATGCGTTTTTAATTCCAAAATGGCAAGTTGCTTCGCTTTTCCTTTTCCGTGTTGTTTTTGTCCTCTTTGCTGCTGTAGTTCCACTCATCTGCTGCTGTCATTTAGTTTGTAATTCCTGCTGCATGTTTTTGCTACTTTTCTCCAAAACAACTCTACATCTCCTAACCTCTAAAAACAATGAAAAAAAAACCATAATCATAACAATATCTATCTAATATTATTAAAAAATACTCCAAATTAATATGTAAATTAATAACCTATCAAACCCCCTACACCTAAATAATGCTTGTCCCTAAGCATTTAAAAGACATGAAAACAAAATAAAACAAACAAACCTAAACAAATTTATTTTCAACTCTTTTAAAAAATTTAGCCAGCATGCATTATCTTACCGAACTAAGATCACAATCAAGCCACAAGCATTTCATAGGATTAAACTCTAGAACAATGATTACAATTCCCAATGACCTTTTCAAACTCAAAATGTACCAGATTTGACCTCACATGAAGATTCACTCAATGCACTCAAGAAGTGTTTATAGGACATTTTACTCATATTCGTCACAATAGAATGACATTACCATATGCTTGCAAATATATCACATCGCAACCACTTGTGAATTTCATGCAAAAATCAAAAAGGTCTTTCATTTGGTTGTAATGGGGATAAGGACAAGGGTAGTATGAAAAGGCTATTTAGGCTATAGTTATCAAAGGTAATGTAGACTACATTACTCAACTTCCACCCTCAAACAAAAAGAATGTCCCAGTAATGACAACAATTGATGTTCAATTATCACAACTTAAGGATCAATTTCATAAAAGATAACCATATGAACACTTTATAACCCAACTAATAGATTAACTCATAGCTGCACAATGAATAATCAAGAATTTAAAGCACCATGGTTAAGCGTATTTTTCTTTCCCTTTCAAAATTGTGTCCTTTTTTCTGTTTTTCATTTTTTTTGGCATTTCACAATCTTTCCTCGTCACATTTTAAGAACATCATAAGATAAAAATATCACTTTGACCATATTTGTTACCATTACATGTCCACCTCAAGCCACAAACCATTAAGTTTAAGCAACTAGTCATCCATTCCTTTAATAAAAGGTTGAACACGAAAGTCAAAACATAAGGCTTGGGCTAATTTTGTGGTTCTTGTTTCAAAGAAAAAGGTTACAACTTCAACTAGGTTAACTAGGGGAATTAACATATAGGGTAAGTTTTAGAAAGGCAAAAAGGGCTAATCCTAAATGCCTTTATCATTTTAATGTACCAAATTTACTAATGGTCTGAACATGCATAACAAAGCAAGTTCTATCATGATCAAACCATGTGCAGCAACACTCAACAAGAAAACAATTTGAGCACAAAGAATGTAATTGCTCTGTAAAGGCTCATTTCTCACTTATTCAAGTAGACTTTTGTCAAATCTTGTACACTTTTCATTCAAATTAACCATTATGGAAAAAGATAGTCATTCTATCATCAAATCACTATCCATGCTTGCAATCCATCATGCTTTCCCAATTCGGCAACATAATGCATATTAACTTACAAAACAAAATAATTTTTTTGACAAATTCAAGAAATCCCTCCCCCTACACCTAAAATCTACATTGTCCTCAATGTAGAAGAACATAAAGCAAGAAACATAAAAATGAAAGAAAATGTAACAAGGGCATAACACAAGTCACAATGAACACCAAAATTAACGAAGGAGAGGAGACGATAAAAAGTAGAAGATAAACAAAGAAAAGAAACTTCCCTAGACAAGTTATGGTGGAGGAGATGAGCGTGGTGTGGTTGCTATCTACGTTGTGGGTGTGGGCTGATTTGATTTTTCTTGCAAAGAAGAAACAAGCAGAGGATAGTATTGGGTTTTTTTTTCTAAGTTTAAAAAATATTTAAAATAAAATAAAATAAAATATTTAAGAAATTAAATAATTAACTGAGAAAAAAATCAAACAAAAACCATTGGGTTGCCTCCCAATCAGTGTCTTTCTTTATTGTTTTTGGCTAGACACAGCTTTCATCCTTCATATTGATTCATAAACGGGTTGAGCAAAATGAATCCCCTATACAAAAATGACATCAAAATTGTCAATGAAAGGTTTAGGTCTACGACCATTTACCTTTAATTATTTTTTAGTCTCTAAACTTTCAATCTCAATAACATGATGAGGGGAAATATTTCTGACAAGATATGGTTCAATCCACCTAGACCTCAACTTACTAGCCATGAGTTTTAATTGTGAATTATAGAGCAAGACTTTTTGGCCTACCAGAAATTGTTTTCGATGTAAGAATTTGTCATGTAGGTATTTGGTCCTCTCTTTGTACATCTGAGCATTGTCATATGCTTCCAATCGTATTTCTTCCAACTTTTAGAGTTGCAACTTTCGCTCCTCTCCTATTGCCTGAGCCTCAAAGTTGCATTGCTTAACTACCTAAAAAGCACGATGCTTAATTTCAACAAGTAAATGACACATCTTACCAAAAACCAATTGATATGGTGACATTCTAAGGGGTGTTTTGTAAGCAGTGTGATAGGCCCACAATACATCGTCTAAACACGAGCTCCAATCTTTGTGGTTGGGATTAACTGTTTTCTCTAAGATACACTTTATTTCCCAGTTAGAGACTTCAACTTGCCCATTTGTTTGTAGGTGATAGGTGGTCGCTACACGATGATGGACTCCATATTTGCGCATCAAAGCTTCCACCGTGTGATTGCAAAAATACGTGCCTTGATCATTGAAGATTGCTTTAGGTACCCCAAATCTACTAAAGATGTGATATTTAAGAAATCTTATAACAACTTTAGAATCATTAGTGCGGTTAGCCTTGGCTTTTACCCACTTCATGACATAATCAACAGCAACCAAAATGTACAAAAAACCAAAAGAGTTAGGAAAAGGCCCCATAAAATCCATGCCCCTACACATCAAATGCTTCACAGACTAAAATAGGAGTTTAATGCATTTCATTCCTTATAGATATATTTCCAACTCTTTGACATTTTTCACAACCTTTGCAAAACAAGTATGCATCCTTAAAGAGAGTCTTCTAATAAAATCCGATATCCAGAATTTTCCTAGTTATTCTTTTTGAACAAAATGTCCACCACATGCATACTCATAACAAAAAGTAAGAATGGAATGAATTTCATTATTAGGCACACACCTACAAATAATATGATCTGAACCTATTTTCCATAAGTATGGTTCATCCCATATATAATACTTAGAGTCACTTTTAATCTTATTTTTCTAAAAATTATTCAAATCATGTAGAAGCACACCAATAACTAGGAAATTCGCTATATCAGCAAACCATAGTTCCTTACCTTGTTTAAACCACAATTGCTTATTTGGGAAGGACCTCTTCTTTGTGCACTAGTCTACTTAGATGACCAGTCACAAAGTTATCAACTCCTTTATGGTCTTTGATCTTCCAATCAAATTCTTGTAGTAGAAGGATCCATCATATCAACCTAGGCTTTGACTCTTTCTTTTCCATGAGGTATTTGAGAGCTGCATGATCAGAATAAACCACAATTTTAGATCCTAATAAATAAGACCTAAATCTCTCAAAAGCAAATACAATATCTAAAAGCTCCTTTTCGGTAATGGCATAGTTACATTGCGCGGGATTCAATGTTCTTGTTGCATAGTAGATAACACGACTATTTCTCCTTACTTTTTACCTAAGTAAAACCCTTACAATATAGTGACTTGCATCACATATGATTTCAAATGGCAAATCCCAATTCGGAGGTTGTATGATTGAAGCAGATGTGAGCAATGCCTTCAATGTCTTAAAAGCACTTTGACACTCTTCGCCAAATGTAAAAATCACATCATTTTTGCAGCAATCTTGACAATGGTTGGATGATCTTGGACAAATCTTTAATGAATCTTCGATAGAAACTTGCATGACCAAGAAAACGATGAACCTCTCGAACATTACTAAGATATGGTAAATTTGTAATTAAATTGACCTTGGCCTTATCTACTTCAATACTTCTTGCTGAAACTACCTGACCCAAAACTATTCCTTCTTTAACCATAAAATGGCATTTTTCATAATTGAGGACAAGGTTGGTGTCAATGCAACGTTGCAAAACCGTAGACAAGTTATCAAGGCAATGATTGAAAGAATCACTATAAACCATAAAGTCATCCATAAAAATTTTAATACAACTTTCAATCAATTCAGAGAAAAGACTCATCCTGCATCTTTGAAAAGTTCCAGGAGCATTGTATAATCCAAAAGGCATATGTCGATATGCGAAAGTACCAAACAGACAAGTAAAGGTTATTTTTCATGATCTTCCGGAACTACACTAATTTGACAATAACCAAAATACCCATTCAAGAAATAGAAAAATAGTTTACCCACCAACTTTTCAAGCATTTGATCAATGAAAGGGGGTAAAAAATGATCCTTTGTTGTGGTGGCATTTAACTTGCGAAAGTCAATACACATCCACCATCCAGATTGCAATTTTATAGGCACCAATTCATTACTTTTATTTTTAACCAATGTAAAACCAGATTTCTTTGGAACCACAGGCATTGGACTTGCCCATTAACTATCAGAAATAGGCAAAATAATCCCTAAGTCTAACAGTTTAAGAATTTCCTTCATCACCACATCTTTCATTGCTAGATTCAACTTGCGCTAAGGGTCTCTCACGAGTTTGGAGTCAGGTTCAAGGAGAATGCAATGAAGACATACTGAAGGGCTTATCCCTTTTATGTCTGCCGAGGTCCAAC
This sequence comes from Erythroxylum citrifolium, assembly GCA_026284465.1. Taxonomy (NCBI): domain Eukaryota; kingdom Viridiplantae; phylum Streptophyta; class Magnoliopsida; order Malpighiales; family Erythroxylaceae; genus Erythroxylum; species Erythroxylum citrifolium. Next base: position 64,148,739 of record JANKOE010000205.1, on the reverse strand, counting down.
TAATGGTCTATTTATAGTCCTTTAGCACTCGTATCAAATTCTCCTTTTGCACCATGGTCAAATCATTGGCAATGATGACTGGTAGGGTCTCATCTTCTCCCAAATACACGTACTTGAGATGTGTAGGTAATGGTTTCAACTAGAGCTAAGAAGCCTGTTCAACAAAAGAAAGAATTCTTTTAGAAATAATAGGTAACTAAATATAACTATTCACTGACCTATATTTTATCTTTGGCATGGATGAAAGTGCCATAATAACATCTTTAATCTCAATCTCACTCTCCAATTTGGCATCCCTATTTGTCAGATTGTTCCTTAAAATGACCTACAGCTTGTTCTGCACCAAATCACTTTCAAAATACTCTCACACAATAACATCAATCATGCTAACATAAAAAACGTAATCATGGTCATTTGGGTGTTTCATAACATTTGGTATATTAAAAGTGACAACATTTCCATCAAATTCAAAAGTTAAAATACCCAAATCAACACCAATCTTAGTTTTTGTTGTTTTCATTAATTACCTTCCTAGTATAATAATAACAGCATCAGGAGATACATCATTACCCATATCCACAATGTAGAAATCAATAGGAAAAATAAGTTCATAAGCTTTAACTAAAATATCTTCAATCATGCCTTCAGGATAAATTATAAATCTATCAGCTAATTGTATTACTACGTTGGTTGCCTTCATTGGTCCTAAATTCAACAAATTATAAATTGCTAATGACATGACATTAATTGAAGATCTTAGATCAAGCATGGCTTTTTTTATTGTCGTTGCGCCAATAATACATGATATGGCAAATATACATGGATCTTCATAGTGGCACTTTCCTTTGCATGATGGTCGACACATTTTGACTAACTACAATTTTACCCTTAATCTCATGCCTTTTCTTTTTAGAATAGATGTCCTTAAGAAATCTTGCATACCATGGTATTTGATAAATAGCATATAGTAGTGGAATTTTGATTTGAACTTTGCGAAAAATCTTCAAAATTCCCTTTTTCTTCTCTTCTTTCTTTGGTTTTGCCAACCTGCCAGGAAAAGGTGGGGGAATCACAATTTTAGGTTTAGTGTTAACCGACTCATTTCTTACCTCCTTTATTGATTCATTTAAAGGGATATTGTTCTCTTCAACTTGAGGTTCTTTAGCTATTTGCAATTTCGGTATATGGCTTTGCACCCTTTTTCCACTTCGAAGTGTCATAACACTAATGTTTTCCCTTGGAATAATTTCTACCTAGACAGGTATCTTGCCCTTCCCAACTTCCATCTTGCTTATGGCCGTGGTTAATTAGGATATTTGCTTTTCCAGATTTTGGATGCTGGCTCACATTTCCTATTGAAAAGTGTGAGTGTTCAGGCTTTTTACAATATCTTTTAAAGTCATACCTGGCTTAGAAGATGAGGATGCTTGAGCTAGTGGAATTGGTGGTCTCATTTGAGGTGGATGTGGCTGAAATCCTGGTGGCTTATTGCCATAACTGAAATTAGGGTGATCTCGCCAGCCTGGATTGTAGTAATTCGAGTAGGGATCATATCTCCTTTATGGTGGTCCTAAAAATCCTCCTATAGCATTCACTTGCTCATTGGGGTCTTCTTGAAGAGTTGGACACATGTCTGTCGCATGATTGGTTATGAAGCAAATGCCACATGTTTTGACCTATTGAATTTACGATACAACCAATTTTTCCTCCAAAGAAGTCAGAGCATCTAATCTTTTGATCAATGGAAGAAACACTAACCTCATTAACCCTTCGTGGGGTGCTATCCTGTTGAGTCTTGAATTGTTCTGCATTAGCAGCTATGCTAGAAATCAAACTCCTTGCTTTATCTAAGGTTTTGTTCACTAATGCTCCTCCATTTGCAGCCAATGTTATGAATATTGTACAGGACCTGGTACCGGATTGAATTTTGGTACGGTATTGTATCGGTAACGGTAAATACTATGTATTGTTTCAAGCAATTTTTTAAATTTATAAAATAGCCGCTAAATTTTTTAAAAACTTGCAAAATGATCCTTCAATGTTGTACTATATAATTTAAATCAATCTTGTCTCAAAAAATCATAATAATAAAAAATTAAAATAACAATAATTTATTTATTTTCTTAATATCATTTTCACATATTTCACATATAAATAATAACCACAATTAATATGAAAAAGAATATTTTATCATCATAAAAATATAAAATTAAGAACAATACAAAGTATTTAAAATATTACAATTTTATCATATAATAAATAATAATTACATTAAAATATCAAATAAAAAGAATAATTATTATCAATAATAAAATATATTTTCTATCTTAATATTTTATTTTCAATAATAAAAATATATTTATCTTAATATGTAATTGTTATTAATAATAAAATATAGTTATATTTATATTAACAATTTTAAAAAGAAGTACACAAATTTGAGGCATTTTAATTTTCATTTTAACATATTTTTAAGTATTTTTTGTAGAAAAAAATATAACTATTATTTACTATATGAATTTAAATATCATATTATTAATAATAAAAAGAGACGATTACGGTAAAGAAGAGAGGGAGTGAGAGCATGAGAGAAAAATAAAGAGAGAAAGAAAAAGTTAGCAGAGACGGGTCGGTTTTTAAAAAATTTTCATTTTTCGCAGAAATGTTCCTAATTTTTTAAAATTTTCGATACTGGCCGGTTATGGTCGGTATTCCAAATACCCACGGTATTGACTAATATCACGCAAAATAGGTCGGTACAAGTCGATATTTAAACCTGATATCGAAATATCCCATTTTGTACCCTTTTTTGGCCGGTACGGTGCAAGATTCATCACATTAGCATTTTTTAAAGTCTTTTTAAATTGTTTTATGTTAAGCATTATAAATCATTTAAAATAATAGTCAGTTTCTTTTATAATTTAGAATAATAGGTTGTATCTTTTACAAATTCTTATTTTTATTTGTTTACATTGAAAAGCTTCGAGTTAGAAATTAATTATTTGAAGACTCACTAATTATTTTTATTCAATTTTATGAACTTTGTCAAAATAATTCTTCTAAAATTTATTAAGATTTTATTTTTAACTTTTTAATATAATAAAGTTTTTCATGTAAATTAAAATAATGAAAATTATGTTTTAAAAATTAAATGAACTACAAAAGGAAAAGATTTTTAATTTTTAATCAAGGAGGTTCAAATCATAAATTAATTATTCAAAGAACCAAAAAGTATAAAATGATTAATTTTAATGATTATTATTTATTCGGCTCAATTTAATTTTTATAATCATATTTCGATTAGAAACTCGATCTGATCGAGTTAAATTGAACTTAATTTGTCAAGCCTGGATAAAAGTAGAGATGACAGCTAAATCTATGCCCAGCTTGACTTCAAATCAATCGGCTTGACCTAGTTTGATCAAGTTTCAGGTTGAACTTGTGATCTTTTTTTTAATTTTGTTCACTCATTAGACCAAGCTCACACAACTTTAAGAAAATGACATTGTTTTGAACAATTTTTTTAATTAAAAATCAGGTCGAGCCAGATTTCAAACTGCTTAAATCTCTTACAACTTAAGAATTCATAAATTATGTTATTTTAGATAAAGATGAATAAGAAAATAACTCGTTCCAATCTCTTTAATAAATGAATTGAATTTGAACCTCCAGTAATTGTATTAGGTCGGATTCACCCTAAACTTAAGTCAATCTAATATTTTTAATAAAAAGATTTCGATTTAAAAACTTAGTCTAATTAAATTAAGTTGAACTTAATTTATCAAGCCTATATAAAAGTAAAGGTGACGGTTAAACTCAAGCTTGATTTGACTCAAAATCAATGGACTCGACCATTTCGATCGAGCTCTTTTTTCTTTATTCCTAACTTTTGACCAGGCTAAGATAATTATAAGAAAATCACATCATTTTGAAAAAAAAATACGACACTGAATTCTTTTTTTTTTGTACAAGGGAAAGCAAAACTAAAGGCAATTACAAAGTACGGCGGGGGAGGGGACCCCCGGCTAAGTCCTTCAGGAGGAGGGTGGCACACTCAGGGGGTGCGATACCAAAAATGGTGAGCCCCAGGCTCAAAGTAAAAGCATGCGCCGCGAGCCAGTCCGCGCATTGGTTACCCTCGCGATAAGTGTGACGAGGAAAGATAACCCAATTCCGGTTCAAAAGCTTATTGATGCCCCGGACAATAGGATTGAGAGTGAGAGAACGCTGCGGGCCATCCGAAATTCTATTAAAATTGGTTGAACTAGACTTTGAGCCACCTATGCTTCATCTAGTTTCTAGCTAGGCCAAACCTTAACCTAGACAGAAGTACCAATCAAGTGCAATGAATAAGTTGCTTTCAAACTTCAACCAACTCTCAAGCTTATTCACTATCAAGGTACATACGTTGAGAATGGCAAGGGTTTGGACCCTTCACATGAAGCAAATAAAGCTTTTCTTTAACGCTTACCATCTAACTCTAGTTCAACCAAAAATGGCTTCCAGTTAATGTAGAGTGGTTCATGTTGTGGTTCTTAATTTCCTAAAACTCATTTCAGTACAAGAGCCTGCCAAAAAACTATGGTCATGACTTTCATTTACATGAGATTGTTTGAGTTGGGTTTTAAGGTAATTAGGATTAGTAATTGTAAGTGTAAGTCGTGTACAAGTCGACTTGTACAAGGGATAAGTCGACTTACACGCATTCAGTACCGATAAGTCGACTTGTACATGGGATAAGTCGACTTATGCATGGACGG
>JANKOE010000205.1:63922892-63933588 GCA_026284465.1 Erythroxylum citrifolium | reverse complement strand
TAATGTATATGAATAATGGTTCTGCGTATTAAATTGAGTTACAAGACTTGTGTATGATTATGGATATGAGTTGTAATTGTATATGAATATGATCGGTTGGTGTTGAGATTCCGGACGGGTGGTCCGATGACTTTGTGTGATTTGGTTTGGTATATAGAAGTGTATTTTGAACCCCTTGCAGGTTTTGAGTTTCTTAGAATACAACCGTTATGCTACCCAATTTTTGTGAAATTGGGTGGGGCTTGTTTGTATATAAGTTATGTGTGAGAAATTTTGGTGAATGAAATAATAGGATTTTGATTAATTTGATGGGTTATGAGATATGATAGATTTTGAAGAAATAAGTTTTGTTTGAGGATCAATTTTCCAAGTGGGAATTTAAATCGTTTTGGATGAAATTGAATAATGATGGAATAAGAATAAAAATAAGAATAAGACTTGGGTTAAACGAAGAAATTTTGGGATATATATGAATGGATAAGAAGATTTTTGCGAATTGAGTTTTGCATGAGGATGTATTTCCAAAAAGGGAAATTGTATAGATATAAGTTGTTTTGTTTAAAGATGAAATGATCAAGAGTGAAAGAAAAGGAATGAAAAATTTTTTTTAGACCGATTCGGATTGGTTTAAGTCTTAGGGTTTCCAGCGCAACGTGACATTTTTCTAAAGTTTTCGTTCGCGGATGTCGAAATTTGAATTCTATTTTGTTTTCACTTTTGTGTTGCTGCTTCTGTTTTGTTCTGTTCTTTCGTTTCCACTCTTTGTTATTCGTTTTGCTTTGGTTTCGTTCTTTCGCTTTTGATTTTTCCGCTTTTCAGGTTGGGGTCTGGTTTTCGAGATCGGATCCCAACACTTGAAGCCTGTTTGAGGCCATAGAGAGCTTTATAAAGATGATAGACATATGATGGTTTGTGAGGATCAATGAAGCCAGGAAGTTGAGACATGAAAACCGATTCATTTAGAGTGCCATTAAGAAAGGCATTGTGGACATTGAGTTGATGAACTGGCCAATTTTTAGATAGAGTAATGGTAAGGATGAGGTGAATGGTGGTAGGTTTGACTACAGGGTTAAAGGTATCAGTATAGTCAATGTCAGGAGCTTGATGATAGCCTTTGGCAACTAACTGAGATTTATAGTGATCCAGGGACCCATTAGAATTTCTTTTGGTGTGAAAAAACCCATTTACACCCAACAATATTGGCAATAGGCGGAGGAGGAATAAGGGTCCAGGTGTGATTGCGATGTAGAGATGTGAACTCATCAAGCACGGCTTGACACCAATGTAAAAATTTGTTTACTTGAGTGAAAGAGATAGGATCAAGGGTATATGAAGTCTGTGTGCTTGTGGAATAGGTGACATAGTCAGAAAAGATCTGGGATACACGAGTGTTATCACGTGTATGAGTGATCATATGGTACTAAGGTGACGGGGAAGACGACAATGGATTTGATGTGGTGTTTAGGGAAGAGTAAGAAGTTGGAGCAGATAATGAAAGCAAGATGGTAGAGGGAGAGGATATGAGAGAGATAGTAGGGTTGGAATTTGCATAAGAAAACATATTTTCAAAGAATTGGACATATCGTGAGATGTAAAGTTTGGAGGTGATAGGGTCAAAACAACGATAACCTTTAAGTTGTAATGAATACCCTATAAAGACACATTTGGTGGACTTTGGAGTTAGTTTGTCTGGACGAGTTGCCCCAAGAAAAAGAAAACAAGCGCACCAAAAAACCTGATGATGTGAAAGATTAGGTAGATCAAGAAACAGAATTGCATGAGGTGACTTGTGATTGAGGACAGGTGTTGGGAATAGATTAATAAGGTAGGTGGCTATAGAAAAGGCTTCGAACCAAAAAAATTTAGGTAGAGAGGCATGAAGAAGAAGAGTAAGCCCAGTTTCAATAATATGGCAAATTTTACGCTCAACAAGTCAATTTTGTTGTGGGGTATAAAGGCACAAAATGCAGTAAGATATGCCATGAGAGGCAAGGTAAGTGGTGAAAGAACCTTTGATGAGTTTAGAAGCTCTATCGCATTGGAAAGTTTTAATTCTAGTATAGGAGATTTTCAACATTAGCTTTGAAGAGTTGAAATTGATAAAGTGCTTGATTTTTGTGGGTTAACAGAAAAATCTAGGTATAGCGACTAAAGTCATCAATAAAAATAATAAAGTAACAATAGCTGGAAAATGAAGGGGATGCTGACGGACTCCAGATATCACAGTGAATAATTTGTAATGGCATAGTAGAAACACGAGATGATAAAGTAAAGAGAAGATGTGTACTTTTGCCTAATAAACATGAAGTGCAATTATTCAATACATGTGATGACAATTTGAAGGGAAGAGATAATCTAGAGAGTATGGCTAAACAAGGATGACCTAAACGTTCATGCCATAGGTTGAGTTGAGTGGAAGTAGCATGAAGGGCAACGAGATTTCTAAAGTGGAGTGTGACCTTCATAGGATGGAGATTATTGTGGATGGATGCCGCGAATAGAGGTATCTTGGTACTGAGATCCTTCACAATGTAACCAAATGGGTTAGACTGAATAAGACAAGAGTTATTTTTAACAAACTTAGCCATAGAAAGTAAATTGGTAGTAAGATTAGGAACAGTTAAAATATTATTGAGATGAAGGGGACAAGTTGGAGTAGATAAGGTGACATTACCAGTGGAGGATATAGGTAGAATTTGTCTATTACCGACAATCACTTGATTTGGACCATTGTAAGGAGTTTCATATTCGACAAGGTGAGGATCGAGTGTCATGTGATTGGTTACTCCAGTGTCCGGAAGTCATTCAGTGATAGTGCTGGAAGTAAGGGTAGGAGGATCTAAAGGATTGTGAATGTTTAAGGCCATAAAAGCAGAGAAAAGGTTGTTTGGATGAGGTGAGGAATTTGAGGGACAATTTCAAGATGCAGAGTAACGGAAATGACAATGAGCGGCAATATGACCCCATTTCCAGCAAATTTGGCAATGAGTGGATTTATTGTGGGTAGTGGACCGTTGGAAATAATGTGACTGGGTTGGGTATCAGTGATAAAAATGGTTTTGATGCTGCTGGGTTAGGTCTTGAGACTAGTGGGCTTGGAAGTGTGGAGACAGATAAGTGGCTTGAGGATTGAGCCCATCTATATTAAAATTAGAGAGTCCATGCGGGTTGAGTCCATGCGTGTTCGGGTTTGTCGAAGAAGAGCCTTAGAGATTAGGGTTGACACCCGTGCGTCCCAGCCATGACGCCCTGAGTGCCGCCGCGTCCATTGGAGAAGGAGGACCTGTGACTTGCATAAGAGATAACAAACGTTGAGTCGGAGGGAGAAGAATGAAAAGAGAGTAACCTCTGTGCGTGAATGAGAAGTTTTGCTCTGAGCTCGCCAAAGGAAACTAGAGATTCTCGGTGTTCGATGGCGGTGATAAAGGACTCATATTTCGACAGTAGTCCATTCAAGGTGAGAAGCACTAGGTTTTCATAAGAAATTTTGTCACCGATGGCAGCAAGTTCATCAGCTGTAGCAGAAATTGAGGCAAGAAATTCAATAATGGAGTTTGTTCCTTTCTTCAGTGTGTGGAGTTGACGCCGAAGTAGAGATCGTTGTGTGTTTGATCGTTGCATGAAGTGACTTTCCAGAGTAACCCAAAGATCCCGTGCAGTGGTACAACCGGTTGCAAGCCTTGTAATGGAGCTAGTCAGAGAAGCAGTAAGAAAGCAGTATACTAGTCTATCAAATTTTTTCCATTTGGTAAAGTCTGAAGAATCATCATCCGGTGTTGTTATTGAACCATCAATGTATTTAAGAAGATCATAAGTGATAAAGACAACATGAACTTGATTTCGCCAAATGAGATAATTTGTTGAATTCAATTATGTAGTGATTAAATTTGTGATCCGATTGAATGTAAAGTAGGAGAATTGAGGTCTGTCATTTGAGATGTATTTCGGGTTTTGCAAATTTGTGTTGGGTGTGTAGCAGAAACAATGTTGTTGTATGTTTTGGGTTGTGGTAAGTTGATAGGCTTAATAGGTGTTTGATGAAACTTCTAGCTGAATGCAAATATTGTGGGGTTGGTGAGATGATTATCGTATCAGCTCTAATATCATGATAATAGAGAAGAAGCAGAAATTGATATGTGAATATACTGTTTTCTTATATGTTGATGAATAACTTTATACTGTATTTATACAAGTTTGATATCTAAGTTGTTGAAATAATATCAGATAAGATACAGAAATAAATTCAAATGAGATATAAGATAATGCAAATCATGTTGGTGAGATTGTAGAAGATCTGCACAAGTTTATCAATCCCGAAGGAGAACACAAACTATCAAGGAACACTCTACTACCGTATGACGTTTCTATAGTCGATCCTAGTCCTTCTACCAGATTCTGTTATTTCAATATTTTCGTATATATTCTTTTGTCTGTTTTCTGAACAGACTCGTGTATATATATTCATCCCTCATTGCTGTACAGTGACAAGAAATCAATAAACACAAATTTCTCATTTCCTCTTTATGGTATCAGAGCAGTAAACATACCTACAATCAAATACCTTTTTTTTCTCTCGCCCATGGCTCCTGATGCTTTTCCAGTAGCTGACAGCTCCTCCAATCTGATTTCCTTAAACATGCAGTCCATTTTCAAGCTCACTGGCTCCAATTACCCGGCCTGGCGTGTCCAACTGTCCTCCTTACTCATCGGTTATGATCTAATGGGATATGTTGATGGTAGTCTACCTTGCCCTGTTGAACATGATGACTCGTATAAGCAATGGGTCCGTCAAGACAAACTTCTTCTCCATGCCCTTACCGCCTCGGTCGATACTACAATCGTCAACATGCTTGGATCCTTCACCTCCTCTCACCAAGCCTGGGATTTTCTCGCTCGGATGTATGCCAACAAGTCTCGCTCCTGCTTGATGTCTCTCAAAGAACGGCTCATCTCTATCACCAAAGGTGATTCTTCCATCCCTGCCTATCTCCAGCGTATCAAAGGTATCGCTGATGAACTCGCTCTCATCGGTGGCCCCGTTGATGACACTGATCTTGTCATCCACACACTCAATGGCCTCCCCTCTGATTACCGTGAAGTCAGTGCCGCTGTTCGTACGCGGGAGACCCCCATCACATTTGATGATCTGTTTGACAAATTGACCGATCACGAGTCGTTCCTCTTGCGCCAGTCACAACTCGCCGATTCCACTCCGGTTCTCTCCGCCCACTCTGCGACCCGGGCCTGGCCACCCTCCACTCGCTCACCTGCTCGCATCAATCCCCACACTCCCCCTACCCGAACCCCCAACTCCTCCTCAAACTTTTATCGCAATATCATTTGCCAGTTTTGTGAAAAACCCGGCCATACTGCCAAGGTCTGTCGCAAACTTCATCGCCGCCGCCCTGGTTTCCCTCCCAATCCCCTTGGTTTTCCCTCGGCATCCTCTGCCCCTTATGCTGGTTTTGCTGCTCATTGGGCCGAGTCCCCTGGGTCCATCCATCGGGCCCATCTGACCTCTCCCACTTCCGGCTGCCCTGAGCCCTGGCCTCGTCCACCCCTTTCCTCATCTGTTGGTGTGCCCAATGCACCTTTTGTTCCCTCCTCTCCAACCCAAGAGTGGATTCTCGATTCTGGCGCCTCCCATCATGTTACCAATAACCTTGACAACCTGCATCTCCGATCTCCTTATCCGGGTAACTCTCAACTTCAAATGGGTGATGGTTTTAATCTACCTATTGCTCACACTGGTAGCTTCCATCTCACCTCTCCCTCTAAGCCTTTACTCTTTGATAATGTTCTGCATGTGCCCACGGTTACCCGTAACCTTGTCTTTGTTAAACGTTTCTACACTACTAACCGAGTTTCCATTGAACTGTTTCCCACTCATTTTCAGGTGAAGGACTTGCAGACGAAAGCGGTGCTTCTCATGGGGAAGTGTCCCGGTGATCTCTACCGTCTTCCCATCCCCTCTTCGGCCCCTGTTGCTCATCTTACCACTGTGTCCAGCCCTGCTGTTCTTCATCATCTTCTCGGTCATCCCTCCAGTCGTATTCAGTCGCATCTATGCTCTCGTCTGCCTCTTCGCTCTCCCTCCTCCCCTCTGCCTCTGTGTGTTTCCTGTGCCTGTGCCAAGAGTCACAAACTTCCCTTCTCTACTCAGCGCCTTCGTAGCTCCCGACCACTCGAGTTGATCTTCTCGGATGTTTGGGGCCCTGCTCCTGTCACCTCCTTTGATGGCTTCCGTTACTACATCATTTTTGTTGATCATTTCACAAAATATGTTTAGCTTTATCCATTACAAAACAAATCCGATGTTTTCGATGTCTTTCTGTCCTTCAAATGTTTTGTTGAAAAATCTTTAGGTTTTCAAATTCAGTCCTTGTATACCGACAATGGTGGTGAATATATAAAACTTCGTTTATACCTCTCAAAACATGGCATTTCTCACTTTACTACTCCTCCTCACACCTCCGAACTCAATGGCGCCTCTGAACGCAGACATCGCCATATCATTGAAACCACTCGATCCCTCCTCCATTTCAGTCATTTACCACCCACATTTTGGTCTGCCGCTGCCCTCACTGCCATGTACCTCATCAATCGGTTACCGACTCCTCTCCTGTCCATGAAAACGCCCTTTGAAACGCTTCACAAGACCTCACCCACGTACTCCCATCTACATGCTTTCGGCTGTCTCTGCTTCCCCTGGCTTCGTCCGTATATGGATCACAAACTCCAACCTCGTTCTCTTCCCTGCATTTTTCTTGGTTATTCTCTCACCCAATTTGCCTATCGTTGTTTTGATCCTACCACCAAAAAGGTCTATATCTCTCGTCATGTCCGTTTCTTTGACGATATCTTTCCCTATCCGTCTCTGTCCGTTCCTGCCACCCATGCCTCTTCAGTTGAATCTCCACCTGTCCTTTCACCCCCTGCCCACTATATTCCCCTTCGTCCGGTCCGCTCCTCCCGTGAGATCACCCAGCTATCGTCTGCGGCTCCTTCGCCATCAGCTGCTCCACCTTGTCCCTCGGCTCCACCTTCAGTTGAGGCCCCACCAACCTCCTCCCATCGTCGTCATTCGATGGTCACTCGATCGCAGAACAACATCTTCAGACCAAAGCTATACTCTGTTACCAAACATCCTCTACCTGAATTGGAGGAACCTCGGACTATCACTGAAGCTCTTCGTCACCCTCACTGGCGTGCCTCCGCTTCGGCTGAGTATGATGCTCTTGTTCGGAATGGCACCTGGGAGCTGGTTCCCGCCTCTGAAGCTTCAAATGTTGTGGGTTGTAAGTGGCTTTTTCGAATCAAGCGCTGGCCTGATGGATCTGTGGATCGCTACAAATCTCGCCTTGTCGCTAAAGGCTACAGTCAGTGCCCGGGTATCGACTTCAAAGAGACGTTCTCCCCGGTTGCAAAGCATCCAACCATCAAGGTTATTCTTACCATTGCCCTTGCCAAGGCTTGGCCTCTCCATCAGATGGACGTCAACAACGCCTTTCTTCAGGGCCAGCTTCAGGAGACGGTGTATATGAAACAGCCTCCGGGTTTTGTTCACTCGGACTTCCCCCTTCATGTCTGTAAACTTCGCAAACCCATCTATGGCCTGCGACAGGCACCGAGAGCCTGGTATACTGAGCTGCATGGCTTCCTTGTGAGCTATGGTTTCCGGCCAAGCACCTGTGACTCTTCCCTCTTTATCTATAAGCTTCATGATATTACTATGTATTTTCTAGTCTATGTTGATGATTTGCTGCTCACAGGCAACTCTCCCTCTCATCTTCGTGCCTTCATGACTGCCCTGTCCGCCAGGTTTGCTCTGACGAATCTTGGTGACCCTAGCTACTTTCTGGGTATTGAGATAACTCCCACTGATGAAGGCTTGTTTCTCTCTCAACAACGGTACATCCATGATCTCCTACACCGTTTTGATATGGATGCTTCCAAGCCTTGTCACACTCCGCTCTGCACCTCTACTGTGTTGAAACTTGATGATGGCTCTGCTCCAGTTGATGCCACCTTGTATCGACGTATTGTGGGTGCGCTCTAATATGTTACCATTACACGCCCCGATATGTGTTATGCTATCAATAAGCTCTCGCAGTTTATGTACCGACCCCTCACCATCACTTTGCCCAGCTCAAGCGCACTCTTCGCTATCTCAAATCTACTCATGATCATGGTCTCCTTCTTCGCCGGTCGGTGACTTTCTCTCTCACTGCATTTAGTGATGCTGACTGGGGTGGCAACTTTGACTCCAGAACGTCTACCTCAGCCTATGTTGTCTTTCTTGGCGGTAATCCCATCTCTTGGTTGTCACGGCGTCAGCGCACGGTTGCCCAGTCCTCCACAGAAGCTGAGTATCGGGCAGTTGCCACCACCTCTGCTGAGCTCCTTTGGCTTCGCAATCTGCTTGGCGAACTTCATATTTTCCATGTTGCTTCTCCAACTATCTTCTGTGACAACGTTGGTGCGACCTATGTTTGCTCCAATCCTGTTTTTCACTCTAGGATGAAGCACCTTGCTCTAGATTATCACTTCGTACGGGAACAGGTTCAAGTTCAACAACTTCGGGTTTCCCATATTTCCACACATGATCAGGTTGCTGATGCCTTAACCAAACCTCTATCTCGCACCAAGTTTGAATCCCTTCGTTCCAAGATGAATGTTCTCTCCAGACAGTTCATCTTGCGGGGGCGTATCAAGGAACACTCTACTACCGTATGACGTTTCTATAGTCGATCCTAGTCCTTCTACCAGATTCTGTTATTTCAATATTTTCGTATATATTCTTTTGTCTGTTTTCTGAACAGACTCGTGTATATATATTCATCCCTCATTGCTGTACAGTGACAAGAAATCAATAAACACAAATTTCTCATTTCCTCTTTATGGTATCAGAGCAGTAAACATACCTACAATCAAATACCTTTTTTTTCTCTCGCCCATGGCTCCTGATGCTTTTCCAGTAGCTGACAGCTCCTCCAATCTGATTTCCTTAAACATGCAGTCCATTTTCAAGCTCACTGGCTCCAATTACCCGGCCTGGCGTGTCCAACTGTCCTCCTTACTCATCGGTTATGATCTAATGGGATATGTTGATGGTAGTCTACCTTGCCCTGTTGAACATGATGACTCGTATAAGCAATGGGTCCGTCAAGACAAACTTCTTCTCCATGCCCTTACCGCCTCGGTCGATACTACAATCGTCAACATGCTTGGATCCTTCACCTCCTCTCACCAAGCCTGGGATTTTCTCGCTCGGATGTATGCCAACAAGTCTCGCTCCTGCTTGATGTCTCTCAAAGAACGGCTCATCTCTATCACCAAAGGTGATTCTTCCATCCCTGCCTATCTCCAGCGTATCAAAGGTATCGCTGATGAACTCGCTCTCATCGGTGGCCCCATTGATGACACTGATCTTGTCATACACACACTCAATGGCCTCCCCTCTGATTACCGTGAAGTCAGTGCCGCCGTTCGTACTCGGGAGACCCCCATCACATTTGATGATCTCTTTGACAAATTGACCGATCACGAGTCGTTCCTCTTGCGCCAGTCACAACTCGCCAATTCCCTCTACCAGATTCTGTTATTTCAATATTTTCGTATATATTCTTTTGTCTGTTTTGTTTTCTGAACAGACTCTTGTATATATATTCATTCCTTATTGTTGTACACTGGCAAGATCAATAAACACAAATTTCTCATTTCCTCTTTACTCACGACGCCTCTGCTCTAATCACTCACCCACGATACTCACAGGTTAGTTCTCCTCTTCGTATTTGCTGTTGGGTCTGCGTTTAATACGCAGACGTCGACGTCTGCATGAATGCGCACAACTCTGTTTGTATTGTACCGCATAACAAATGTCCCAAAACACCTTACCCTAAATCTGACAGCCATTTCCGTGCCAGTTTGCTGCAGATCATCATAATCGAGACGGCTGAGGATTTGTTCTTCAAAAACACGAAAAGCATTTGATTTGTTTTTCATGGGATTGCTCTAAATTTTCGATCAAGTACACGTTTTTTATCCTTTGTGACTTGCTTTCTTTTTTATCGAATACTTCTATAGCTCCCGTCGCTCCTCGCTCCATAATAGTCAAGATTTGTTGCTTTTTTGTGTTAAAATTTTTGTAATTTCTGTATTTCTGTAACTCTTTGCATGCAGATGCAAATTTGATTGTTCTATTTTTTAAGCTATCTTAGAAGTGCTTAAGTATGCTCAGGGCTTTATTTTGTAAGGAATTTCTAGCTTTTTATGTTGAGTATACGGAATTTATAATTGCTTTTGTTCACACGAATTTGTATTATTTTCTTGTTTCAGGGGCGAGGTATCTACAATATGTCTCATGGTATTGGCAAGAAAGAATGAAGTAGCACTGCATGATCAGAGGCATTAAGAGGTGCTTGTTTAGTATGTATGAGAAATAAGGAATGAGAATGGAATGGAAGTTAGAGCTTGGTAGGAAAATATGATTGGAGAGGTATGAATTTGATTACCTACTTTTGGGTATTACTCCATTCCCCTCGTAATTGAGAGGAATGAGAGTCATTCCTTTGTGTAATTACAAAATATAATTATATAATTACAAAATATAATTATAAAATTACAAAATATAATTAATTAATTAATTAAAATAATTAATCAATATAAAATTTAAATAATTAATTAAAATATAATT
>JANKOE010000205.1:63846367-63857899 GCA_026284465.1 Erythroxylum citrifolium | reverse complement strand
TTCACAATTGTCAACAATCTGTAAGCGAAAATACATGAAAAATCATATGTTTATAATTAACTTATAGTTTTAAATTTGAAAATGATATAAAACTATTTGTTTTTATATTAGGTTGATTATGTCTGGATCGTGCTCAAGAAACATGACATTCAAATTCAATGAGAAGATTAATCTTGAGGGTTATATATGGAAGAATATCTCTCAAACGACAAAGGATTTTTATTATCAAGAGTTTGAGGTACAACAAAATATATTTTTTGTATTTTTTAAATTAATTTTTATACATTAATTAGATAAATATTGTAGGTTATAAGTACTTATCGTATGTTTTTCCTGTTTTTCAAAAAGAATTTTTTTGGGATTCTAAATTTGACTCCATTATTTATAAAATATAGGAGAGATGAGCTCGTACACGTTATAGAGACTTTATTGGTGCAATACATAAGACTAGTGTACGACCTCCTCATATTTTTGAAGAAATATGGAGTCGTTGGCAGCAGTATTGGACATCACCCGAGGTAAAGTTCATTTCAAAACATAATTCTATCAACAGATGTGGAGGATTAGGGGGGGAGAGTCTTCCCATATATACTGGAGGATCTGTTACCTACCACGAGCATGCAGAGAGTCTAGTAAGTATCTACAATCTACACTTATATTCTGATTTTTTTACTTTAATGTATTTCAATTTAATTTGAAGTGTAAATTTTGGAATCAAAATATGTGTATTATGGAGAATGACAATGTTATAAATGTTTGGTGCCATATATGACTGTATTATTAAGTTACTTTCTTTGTTCAAAAGAGGGTAGATATCATAAAAATAAAGGAAACCCTACCGAATAACATTTTATTCTGATGCTGGAAAAGTCTATGGGCATGAAGCCTACATCCCGTCAGCTCTTTTTACTTATGCATACTAAAAAGCATTATGGTGTGTCCTTCGTCAACATTCGATGTAGAGAACTAAATGTATGTGAAATTTTTGCTTTAATATTAATGTTTAATAATTATCACTTATTAACATAAACATTGCCTATCAGAAGGACCAAATACAAGAAAAGATTCAATGACAGTCTCAGCAATTTGAAGATGTTGATGAGAGTCAAATCTTCATGCAGTGGTTGGTAGAGACCGTCGTGAAAGGATATTCGGCTTAGGTTCATTTACGAATACATGTTATTCGCATTCCTCCACATCCAGTACAGCCGCATCCAGTAAACGATTCACATCCAATGAAGTCCATGAGCTTCGAAGCACAGAACAGACATTAACAACTCATTTGCAACAGTTGATGGAGTACATAGCCCAACTTTGTAATAAAGTGGATGAGTCGAAGGGGAGGGGCAGCACCTCTTTACAGCAGTCAGAGCATCCACGTTCACCAAATGAATAGCATACTTGTAGTTATTTCGTATGAATTAAATACTTATTGTTGTACAAAATAATTTTTTATTATCAATTAAGATAATTTTTATTTTATATCTTCAATCAACTTTCTATTTTATCAAATTAAATGTAGAAACAAAGCAAAATATTATCAACAGATAACTGATAACTGTATAAATTATGCATCAACCATAAGATTATCAAATAAAATTAAATGCAAGGAAAAATTAAAAAACAATTTTAGTAAATTTACAAACGGAAAAACAAAGTTTGTTGATAAAATCTATTCAATTTACCGACAGACAACTAAGTTCCGTTGGTAATGTTAATCGTTAACTTATCGATGGAATAACCAATTCTATCGGTAAATTTACTGACGGACAGGATTTGTATGTCGGTAAATTTACCGATTAAAACAATCTTTCCGTCACTAAATTTACCGACAACACAAAATAACCGCCAATATATTCACTAAGGGTAGCACAAAATATCCATCAGTAAATTAGCGATTGAAAATTTGTGTTCGTCGAAAATTATTAACTATGGTCGTTTAAAGAAAAACTTAGCTTATTAACTGAGTGTGTAAGTTTTTCGTTGGTAATGTTCGTCGCTAAACTTCATTTTTCTTTTAGTGGTGGAGAATGAGATTCAAACTTGACATAAGAAAAATCAAGACAATTGCTATTTAGGTCAATTTGCATAAAATTCACCTTGAATACTGGTCATCTAAAGTATTAAGCTACCTAGCTAGTTCCTTAGGTGTTCCTCTTGTTATGGATGACAATACAGTAAATATCAAAACAGTTGGGTACGCAAGGGTGTGTATAGAAGTGGAACACAAGATAAATATTGCCCGAATAGATTCTTCTCATGAAGTATAACTGTAGTGGAGAATTGGAGGAGGATAAAATCATGTTGCTTATCTTTGGAAACTATATATGAAAGAAGGTATCAAAGGTTGGGTCCCTACGGCTATATTTGGTTAGACGTAAGGTTTTTAATAGAATGGAATGAAATGAAATGGTTTATAATGGAATAGAAAGTAAATGGATGTAATATTAGAAAATTGTTGTTTGGGAGGAATGGAAGATTTCTTAATGCAATATAGTGAAATGTTGTTTGGATGAAGGGTTTATAATGCAATATAGCGTAAAGTTGTTTATCATTTTACATTTCATTCTAAACCCCCAAAATCGAAGGTTTTTCATTTTTACTGTTTAGGATGAAATGAGATGTAATATGAAAGCCTCCTCTTTCATCTTATTCCATTCAATTCCATTATAAACCCTCATCCCAAATAATATAATGATATTATATTTCATTCTATTCAATTAATAAATCTCTAACCAAACATAGCCTAAGATGAATAAGAATGAGGAGGGTAATGGAAGAAATGTGAAATTAGGCATACTAGAAAAATCAGTAGCTGAGCATGATATTGTTACAGAGGACAAGAAGGAAAAGAATGTGAAGAATCCAAATGATGCAACTGAAATATGTGAAAGTGAAGAAATTAAAGAGGCGGCAGGTTTAATTGATATAGGGGATTCTAATGTTGTTATTTTGAATGTAGTTGGGAAAAACAATGAAGAGAATGTGCACAATGTTAAATATGTTGTATGTGTAATTAGAGACATTCAAAAGGAAGCAATTTCTATTTCTACAAAATCAAGTGGTGGACATAAGGACGTAGAAGTGGAGAAAATGGAAAAGAACAAGCAGTAATCTAATGGTAATCAACTAGTTGGGTTGAGGACTGAACAATTTGTCACATATATTTCTTAAGGAAAGACAACTCTTGACAATTACAGTGCAGACAATGTGGAGAATCTAAACAATGGCCCAAATTATTTCACCTCCCAATATTTAGAGCATTGTTAGATGGATAGGGTCAAATGCTAACTCCAGGTGCAACTATTGAGCAAACTGAAAATCAGGGGATGGAGAATATTGAACAAACAGAGGACAGTGATACCCCCACTAATTGTAGACCATATTCTAGACATCCCTAGCGATTTTTGCGTGCAATCCAAATCTGCAAAAGAAAATCTATTAGGAAGAGAAAGCAAAATCCCAAATATCAGAAATGGTGAATAAGCTTTCCCATGAAAATAAAAGTTCAGTGGTGCCTATAATTGTTTTTTATTGTTGTCTATTATGCAGATAGTCATACTATATTCCTTAGGGAGTTTTTGTTCTTAGATCATATCGTAATATAATAGTAGGCTTAAAGTCTTAAATTCGTTGTAACATCAATTTAGTTTTAACTATAACTTAAATTCTTTTCAATTTAAAAAAAATCTCAAATCTAAATTCGAAATTTAAATTTATAAAAGGTCCAAACCAAGCTCAAAGCCTGATCAAGTCAGGCCTAGCCTAGCTGGACCGTTTTTGTCATTATTGAGTGGCATTAATTAAAAATAAGCTTCATCACCACTTGTTATATCATCAATAATAACGATCTAGTAAAAAAATGTACAATTTAGAGAGATCCAATATATGTGGTCTTAATCCTAACTACTAAAGAAGTTGTTTCCAATTTACTTATTATATAAGAAGAAGTAAGAAAAACTTATTAGATTAGACATAGTCTTTATAAAATGAAAAAAAAACTTATCATTCTACAATTAACATTTTCAACTGTTTATTAACCATTAAAACAACAAAAAATAATAGATATACTAACCAATAATTTAACAACAAACAAGTGCATTAGGGATAATTAATCCTATGGATGCTAAGGCGGGCACTTGCACTTGTTCTCAAGGGAATGACTTGAGGTGGAAAACCTGACAAACTGGCCTATATGACCTCTTTATTGAGGCCTGTTCAAACTTTTTGACAGCAGCCTCATTCTCTTCTAAGCTAGTCTGCATGAAGAACCTTATCCACCAAGATGAGCTCCTAAATTTGGCCTTCAAAACATCCAATACTTCATTACTCTTCTTCCACTAATGTCAGTTTACTTAACAATGAACCCAAATTTTAATCAGACTTACCGGACGACCAAATTTAGGCAACTCTGAAGCTTTCACTCTTTGCTGACCTGGAAGCCCAGTGCAAAATTATATTAAAAAGCAGAAATGATAGCTAAGAATTATCAAGTGCTTTAAAAGGGAACCGACATTCGCATGTCTGCTTATAACATACCTGGAAAGTAGAAAAAAATAGTACTTTGGCTGTATTGGCAATCTTAAATATCAAAAAGCTATACAATAACTATAACGTGAAAGGCTTGTGTCAAATTACCAGTAAACACGACAATGCCATCACTAGATACCCTTGCCAATTCCGGCAGGGTCTTGTTGAGATATCTTGGAGATAAGTAATCTAAAGCATCTGACACTATAACCATAGAGAATGATTTTGCACGGTACGGCAGAGGATACTTAATATCAGCAACACGAACAAAACATCTGCGAACAAGACTCTTGCAAGTGTCATCCACATCATCCAAGTCATAAGGTTCCACACCCCACGCTTCAGTATCCTCTTCTTTCAATAACTTTGACAATACTGAACAAGTATCAGGTCCAACATGTAGCACTTTGCGCATGCTGTCACCATAAGCCTTTTTCAGAATAGGTAAACCTCTTTGCACTTCTGATGTGCATGAAACAGCTCCTGTGGATACATATTTGAAATCTTCAGATTGTTGTTTCATTCAATAGATGACTACCTTAGCAGCTACATCTATAGATAGTGCAATAACAAGTTTTAAGATGAATAGGCAAGAAGGAAGTAGATTTCTACAAACTCAGGCATACTAGATATCTAGGATTTCCAGGTAAATGCTGTCTCGTGCAGAGTAATTGAGAATGATTGCTTCATACAAGAATATGAAAAAAAAGGATCATACCCACAAAGTTTCAACACAGGAGAAAATTTTGCCAACATTAAGTTTTGAGTGCAATTTGGTTCTGAGTACCGCATCAATTTAAGAGATTAAATAGATCTGGAAAACTTGAGAACAAAAATCAACTGAAGTCAGTCATTGAAGCCTTGATTGAGCACACAAAGATGTTCAACAGAACGAGTCTCCCACTTGCTGCCAATGTGATCTTTTTTTGGTATCTAGGAAAAAGTACTTGCAGACTCCTTCATCCCTTGCACCTTCCAGGATTTGAATCCTGTTCAGGCTAAACTCCCGATAGTTGATGCAACTTTGAAATTATCATTTAAAAAAGTATTTTTCTTCAAATAAAACTAAACAGGACTTTACATATAAATGGAATTAAATATGCTCTCAAAGAAGAACAATGGCAGAAATTAAATGAATGCTACCAATGTAAATTCATGTTCAAGTAGAACTATCTACTAGATAGAAAACCCGAAGAACAAGGCAAAAAAATATCTCATAAAATTTTGGCATACTTGCAGTCACATTTAACGTACTAAAAGCAGTCACCATTCAACAAGGGAGAAACTATATATAGACTAGCACAAAACTCACCTTCCACTCTATTCAAAGCTTCCTTATCTGCAATTCTTCTCCCTATAACATAAACATTAAAGATTCAGTTGAAACACTATTATGGCAAGTAAAAGTAAGACCAACAGTAAAAACGTGTGCCAATTAACCCAGTTGCAATGGTTTAGTTCTTCAATATATTAAAAAGAATAAGAAAAATCTCAAACATGAAATGAGCTAATTGAGTTCAGATATCTGTTTCCTGTTATATCTTTGGAGACCAGTCCATGAGGAAAAACAAAAAAGAACTGACGCTCGTCAGGAGCCTCAAACAAACATTTCGGCACCAAAAGACTTCTAAAAGCAATTTGATGGGGAAATCTAAAGAGGGGGGAAAAAAGTTCCTGGAGCATGTACACACCCGACCCACTGTAGCAATAACCGATTAGAAGAATTCCACCCTGAAAGAAATAAAGCATTCCATCATTAGTTTCCAGACTATAATTGGATCAGATAGTACCCAAGTAGGCATCCGCGCTGGTATGTCAATAAAAAGTCCCGAGAAAAAGGGATGTTTCTGGTGAACTAAGTCCGGTATTTTGTAAACCAATAGCATTGCTTACAATATAAAGCTGAAAACTTAAAATGCAGAAGACACGCAACCAAGAAACCCACCAAAACCACGAGTCCAATGGACAATAATGGGGGGGAGCGTGATCTAGAATTCGCCGAAAACGAGATCCCTCCCTCATTTACTAAACGTCTACCAGGGTTCCCCGGCCGCCGGGATATCATTGTTTATTCCTGGAAGAGTAGCAAAACGCATAATTATCAGAAAAAAAAACGCATAATTATCAGAAAGAAACACCTTTTTTGTCATAATCAGTTCTAAAGAAAATACAAATTTCTCATATGCATTACAAAGAAAACATCTTTTAATCATATATCAACATAATGTGAGACCTATCTGTCCCTGTTTTTTATTTACAAACGGACGGAAACACGAGACCTCCATGAAAGCAATTCAATGACCATTCCCATTTCAAGTGAAAGCCATTCTCTGAACCATTCCGAGCTCGTCAATAAAAACCCAGATACTTTATACCAATGCAAATCAAATGAGAAAAGAAGTAGACAATTCTCACTACCAACAAAATTCCCAACCCAACACATTACCCACTAGAAACACCGAACAATGAAACCGCAACACGAACGCCAACTTTACCTGGAAAATCCAGCAAGGTGAAGAAACTTCCGACTCTTCAAAAGCTCGATCTAGATCTGTTTGTAAAGGTTTTATAGCTACGATGGCGAGCCATGAGACATAAGTCGAGTTTCAGTTGATTTTTGTCACTGACTGATGATACATTATAGTAACAATTTTAAAAATATCATATTATATGAATATATCATATGTATACAAAATATATGTTATATCATACCTTAAATAATGCATATTATATATTAAAAACAGAAATAAGAAACTAATAAGAAACACAGTAGTAAGAATGAAAACAAAAGGCAAAGAAGCAAAATATATGGTACCTTTCTTCAGGTAGCTGTTATTCTGCGCAAGGATGATTTACACCATAATCCAGGATCGTCCTTGCAAGCTAATCAAATTTTCTGTTTTATGTTTCTTGTATTTAATTTCCTTGTGTGTTAAGAAAATATTGAATGACTTGAAACAGGTACCCCAGTTCCCCACTACGATGCGAGACGACAATGGATTTTAGGGTTTGATATATATATTCGGAAGACGAAGGCTTCAAGTGAAACTGTGAGGTAATATTATTATATTATTAGACTTTTTTATAATTTCACTTAAAGAGAAATTCTGTTTCTTGTGAGATTTGTTTGAAGTGTTTATTTACGACTCATCTTTCCAGGTTGCTCTTGTTAAAGTATACCAAGTATATACGCAAGTTTTTACTAGCTTTTTGGTATCAATTGAACTTCAAAGGGAGTACTCTTGACGCTCTTGTTTAAAATGGCATTTAAGGATTGTCTTATCCTCGTATATTATTGTTTGGTCCAAACATTATCTTGATCTGATTGATTTAAAAAATTATTTGCTGTTATTGACACGAGATCCTGATCAATCTCTCTGGGTTACCTTACAACTAAGATAGCTTCACTTCCATTGCATGCAGATCATGAGGCTTAAAAGTGAAGGTCTGTATAGGTTCCTTCGATGTGGTTTAGTTTGAGACAAGTATAGGTTCTAGCCTATATATGGTGGATAGTTTCTGATGTGCTTGTCTAAGAACTGATCAGAAAGGGTTTTGTGCTGATATCCACACATGTTTCTTCTGTACAGATTATGGAAGGTTGGCGTTGACAATCATGTGTGCAGAGAGACTTGGTTAAGGCGATTGGTCTCTCGGAACAGTTATCCTACCACTATAAATTTGCAGGCCATGCACGTAGTACTTTCACTTGTTTAAGGAGGGAGAATTATTTTCAGCCTAAAGAAAGCATAGAACAGAAAGGGGTACGGATAGTCGGTGCGGTAATCATCAATGATGGAAGATACGTGTTTTATTTAAGGCTGTCTTGTACGACTTAAAACTGTAATAATACTGTGTTTGGTTGTTGTCCAGGGATGGATGACAAGGACACAAAAGCTCCGTACTCTGTTTTTGCCCCGTTTTTAGAATACAGGAACAAAAATTTTGTGTACCTCCCATGTCTGTGTACAATATTTCTTATCCTGGAAACGGAAACAAAACAAATAAGGAATTGTTAAAAACACCCTTCCCTAGATAAACAATTTTTTATTCTTAATTATATTATTAAACTCTTCGTTGTCTCCTCCTCATCAATTATTGTTATTATTATTATTATTATTATAAATTTTGAACTTCTTATTATTATTATTATTATTTAATTATTATTATTATTATACAAAATTAATTTTCTTATTATTATTATTATTATTATCATTATTATTTATAATTAATTTTCTAATTATTATTGTGATTATTAAATTTCTTATTATTATTAATTTTCTTCCTCTTCTTCTTCTATCATCATCATCATTATTATACGAAATTAATTTCTTATTGTTATTGTTATTATTATTATTTGTTAACTTTTTTACAAATACAAATAATTGGTTTTAAAATAATCAATGAATTACATATTTCCAATCATATCAAACTGCAGGGGTATTTTCGTCATTAACAATATTTTTTATGTTCTGTCCACTGCAACCAAACACATTTATGTCATCGAGACGGAGACAATTTTTTCCGTTTTACCATCACAACCAAACACCTCATTTTCTCCAATTTTTATTCTGCTCTTTCTCTAAATTTTTGTCTTGTTCCGTCTTTGCATATTGGAAATAGTAATCAAATGCAGCGTAAGGGTTTGGATCCTTTTCTCATCATTCTGTTATTAATCTAATATAAGAATATCCATCCATTTATTTTTATGGGTCTTATTTATTGAATGCTTATGTTAGGAACATGATAATAGAAATAGATTATCTGTTCCATAATAAGGATAAAAAAGTCAGGTTTATAAAAAAAATTATTTAGTGTAAATATATTTTTATTACCGATAGTAACTACATGTCAGATAAAATTTAAAAATAAATTGTTTTTAATTAATTAAATTTATTTTAGTCTCTTAAATAATATTTATTAATAAATTATAATTATAATTATTTTATTTTATTAAATACAATCTAGTTATTAAGTCAATTTTAATTGAGTCTCCTACCCTAGACATTGGTTTATACATTCCTCTTAGTTTCCACTTTATGAATTATGTTTTTGGACTAGGGGATTTAATTTGTGTGAATAACTGATATGTGTGGATGGAAAATGATTTACTATCAACTAAATACATATTATTTAATATATTAATTATTAATATGAATTATGAATAATTTAGTTTAATATCTCTCTTCTCCGATTTTCTTTCTCCTTGTTGTTGGTTCTACCATTCTCTTGGATTTTATCTTTTCTCCATTGATTTCTAGCTTATCCCAGTCTTTCCCAGCTCTTTCTTTGTGGTCTTGCTAGCTACCTGTTTTCTCTCAACCTCCATACTTCTTCACTTTAGTGTCTCACTTCTTCTCTAGTTTCCTTTCTCCTTGTTGTTGGTTATGCTTTTCTTTTGGATTTTCTAGCTTATTCTAGTCTTTTCCAGCGCTTTCTTCATGATCTTGATGTCTCCCTATTTTATCTTATCCTTCACACTACTCAGCTTCACTTTAAGGGTATCTTAGTAATTCCACTTTTCCCTCTGACGACCTCCTTTTGCTTTTAGCTTCTAGTCGTTGTCAACCCATCTTTTTTTTCTATCACTATGTTTGCAGTAGGTAAGTCTGCTAGCTTTGAGTAGTGTTCCCTAGCATACTTCCCCACTTTACCCCTGAAACAATTCAATCTTCTTTCAGGAGAATGCTTCAAATTTGCGCTTTCTCCTCCTTCTCCAGCCAGCCCTCTTAAATCTCCATCCTCCACTGTCCCCTCAGAAATTAACACTTCACCTCTCCTTAAGAGATCCTGAACTCAAGTGCTTAGGGTTTCCAACCCTGATGTCAAGCTTTCTTATCTACGCTTGGGAACTCTTAACACTCCTATAGTTGCACCTCCTATCGAAGCTCTAAAAGTGAGTGCTGAACTTTGGAATGCCACCCTGATTGGCTTTTTCTAGACAAGAGAGCCTCCTCCCTATAATGAAAGCGTGGGCCTTAAACAGTTGGAAATCCATAGGGTTCAAAGAGAATCTCGTCAATGATTAAGACATATTTATGTTTAGATTCCAAAGCAAGGTTCGATGCCACAAAGGTGATTGAATCTGGGCCATGACATGTTGCCAATAAACCACTTCTTCACAATTGGAGTCCAGGGATGGATTGTCAAGAGCTCAAGCATTCAAACATACCTCTATGGCTATGTATCCATGGAATTCCCCTTGAGTTTGGATGACCACTGGCTTGAGTCATTTAGCTAGCTATGTTGGTAAACCAATATGCATGGATCAGGTGGCATCTCAAACTAGTAGAATTAATTATGCTTGAATTTGTGCAGTATTTGATTCTATAGCTCACTTGCCTAAAGAAATTCCCCTATTTAGATTCATGATAGCATGAAACTTATAGAAGATGTTGTCAAAGTGAAATATGCTTGGAAGCCTTCATTTGCACCAGCTACTAAAATCTAGAAAGCTACAGGAAAGATCTTTAAGTTTGGTTTTTCTCAAGATCTTGATTGCAGTGACAATATCCAAATCCCACTTTCAAATACAGATTAAGATAAAGCTACCGATCTTTTACTGATTGACACTCTGCCAATTTAAAATCCAACCACAGAAGACATTCCAACATAAGCGACAGATTGTCTACCCTCTAAAAGTCCAGAACAACTCACAATTTTGAAAATTACCAATGGCACTCACTCCCAATAAAGCAAGCTGATTTCCAAAATGTGGCACTGCTGATGCTGACTTTATTCCTACTACTAAAAAGAGATCCAATATAAAGAAAAGTCCTTCTTTGGGCTAAGTTCCATGATTGTTTCAACTTGTAATATCAAAGGTCTTAATTCTCCTAAAAAGAAACTTTTATTAAGATATTTCATTTTGGACAATAAGCCTTGTATGCTTGGTGTTAAGCCTTGTCCTAATTTTTGCTTAAATTGATTATTTGATTAATTGTAATTGAATTTGATTAATTGATTATTATGTTTAAAATTTTGGTTTGAAAATTTTGTTTA
>JANKOE010000205.1:63749169-63760566 GCA_026284465.1 Erythroxylum citrifolium | reverse complement strand
GAGTCTAACGCTTGATGGGCCAAACGGGCCATAGACAGGCGTAGATGGACTTGGGCCTAGCACAGCCGACCCAACCAATTTTAAATATTAAAATGAATAAATATTAGTTTACAAACTATCTACATATAATTGTTTATTTTAATATATTATAATAAATTTCTTATTAATAGATATTGTATGAGAAATTAAAAGAAAAATAATTATTTAATTAATTGATAACATTAATTTGTTTTTATTTATTTTTTTTATTTATTTAATATTTAATTATATTGTTATTAATAATTAAATAAGTTTTGTTTTTATTTAAAAATGATAAAAAAAATAAGTGAAACAAAACAGTATTAAATAATTATTTGTACCTTTAGTTGTCTTTATAATATTGACAAAGTTGTTCCAGGGCCGTAGAAACCCTTCTCTTGAAATGAAACCATACAGATGTGAGAATTCTGTGAATTTAGCGAATAATAGCTACAGTGAGTAGGTGGAACTCGGAAGGAATTCAGATTTCTGTCCAATATCACTCCGTCTTATTCTGTTTTGTAGAATCTCAGCCATTTATTTTGCGGGATTTACGCGAGATTCATACGGGACCTATATAAATAAATTGCTGAAATTTATTGGACACAATAAGATACCATAATATTGGACAGAAGATCTGAACTCACTTGAAAGTGGTTAATTGGCGGGATATACATACGAAGGTTCTCTGTTGATGAGATTGGGGTTGGAGCATGAACCATGAAGGCAAGTTTCACAACAAAATGATAATAATAAACAAAAGCAACCCAAGAAATAAGAGAATGCAAAGCAATAATTGCTCTTCTGACAAGTCTACCTAATGCTCCTCCATGATTGTACAGGAACTTAAATTTCTTCAAGTGAGACCGAAAATTATGAGGTTTTGTGGAAGAACAGCAACTTAACATCTGCCTCCTACCCCACATGCTTCTTATGGGGGGTTACACAACTGACTGTGAAACTTTAAACAAAAACTTATCACTACTAAAATGGTGATAGCTCTTTTAAGTTCGTAATAAGAAAATGAAATGTCAATACACCCACAGCTACAGCTAGGTACCAGATATCTTTCCACAACTTAGCTCATTGCGTTTGATCGTTTTGTTGTGTCTTAACCACCAAATTATTGACTGTTGTAGGCCTCTCTGTCTCTGTGCACGTGGTCTGTAACTAGGAAATTCTATGGTTTAGAAGATAATAATAGCAGATAATGTAAACATATACACAGACCTTGAAAGGACGTACAGAAAAAGAAAAGTAACTTATAAGAAAATTACTTTTCTTCGTCCCTGACAAAACAAAAGCTTACGAGATGGATTTTTGGACCATTAATGTCAGGACCTCCCTCTCTCTTCGTACCACATAAATACTGATGTCATTGACTCTTAAAGTTCAAACAAATAGCTGTTTAGTGGAAAGAGATGCTTAAGAAGAGAAAAACTTCAGCAGTAATCTTCTATCTTCCTGAGAGTACACGGCCATATTTGCTCGTTACAGTGAAGGTGAAATACATTAAAGCTTTTCTACCTACTATTCCACATTTGTTGTTATTGACTTCCTTCTTCAATTTGAGAAGGGTGATTTGCCAGCTAGCTAGCTAGTCGCTCTACCATAAGAGTTCTGTAGGAATTATGACATGAAATTTGATGAGTTAATACATATAGTGTCAAAATAGACGAGGCAAGCACTGCAAACAAGATAAAAATCAAAATCAAATGTTTATTCTAAATTTGAGGTAATTTTTGCTAAATCGGGATTTTATTTTAATACTCTTTCCGATTTATAATAAGTGTCGTTTTAGATACATTTTAATTATTCAAAATAAGTGTCATTCTTGACTTTGTATGTATGTTTATAATTTTACTTCCAAAATTAACCTTTAATTTCTCTCTCATCTTAATTACACAAATCAGACTTTCAAGGCAATTTAATATACAATTTCTCTCACATGCTAATTTCATTAAAAGTTTCATAAGGGTATATTTATAATTTTATTAACTTTCTTAATAGCGTGCGTTTTTCTAAAACGACAATTATTATGAATCAGAGGGAGTATCAAGTTGAAGACTTCGAATTTAGCATAATTCCAATAAAAGAATTTGATTCTTTCTTTTATCTTCATCCCAAGTTGGAAAAAAGAAAATAGAAGTTAGTTAGTTTTCACTTCAATTTATTATCAAAGGTTTAAATATGTTTCCGCCACTTTTTCATCTAAACTTTAAATTCTTTTCCAGTTACCTAAATGAGGGAACTTTTTAAGTAGATTAAATTCTCTGTTTTAACCCTGTTCTATTAATCTCATCCATATATTTATATGAGAATATTATCAATACATTTATACGTAGTTCACATAAATATGTTAATAAGATTTAAAAAAGCATAATAGGAACACAATAATCGAAATAAGACATTAGAACTAGATACTCTGGTACCATATTAAATTTACAATAGACTATGGCCTAAAAGTTAAACTAGACACAACTCAACTGAAATTTCAATCTAAAACTAATCAACAAGTGGTAAAATAATCCCCCAAAGGTATATATTCTTCACTTTCTTCGATGAGGTCTCCCAATGTTAACTTTGTTGCAAGGATATGCTCCAAGTAGATTTTTTGGTCCCGCGAGAACAATAATATATCCTCTCAAATATATTTAATGTCTGCAATAACTTCTTCCCTTAAACCAAAATCAAATTAGATTAATGCTCAAATAATCGTGGAATCCACTTTGATAAATCAATACTCTTTTTGTATAATTAATAAATGAAAGGCATGTTTACATAATTTAGAAAGAAAAACAATCTTCGGATTCACATGTTAATTATTAAAATAAGAAATACATTACCCGTTATATATATTACACATCACCCACCACTCGTCGTCCTCAGACAGCTCTACTGTTTCATCGGTATCTCTGCCTGTCTGTCTGTCTCTCTCTCTCTCTCTCTCTCTTTGGTTTATTCGGTACATAACTTTCAAGTGCTGAGAGCCTGAGCTTTCATTGATGATTTGAATTGCCTGTTTGTATTTTCTCTCTCTACGCCTATAAACATTTTCGTCTTTGTATTTGTGTTTACTGTCAGCCTTGCCCACCTGGCCAGTTATACCGTCCCCACGTTGTTTACTTTCATCTGTCTGTACAGATGTATTCTGTATCTGGCATGTACGTATTCATGCGTCTTCTAGAACCCCCTTCAGTTTTTCCTTATAAGCATTTTTCAGACCCACGTTTTTTCTTTTAGCTCCTTTTTTGTGGGAAAATTATAGAGATTTTTGGCTGAAGGTCTTGGGAAATGGAGGTTGATGAGCTCTGTTTGTTGAGCTTTTGCTTTTTTCCTGATTTTTGAGGAATACCCAGTAGGAAAAAAGAGATTCTTTTTTTGTGTTACTTGAAGATATTTAGTTTGAGATTATTGAAGTAAAAGAGAGGTAATCCAATGGCAGCGCATTACACTTGTTGCAGTTCCGATTTCTTTATACACATTGTGGTGATAGTGTTTCTAGTGCTGTTTGCTGGTTTGATGTCTGGACTCACTCTAGGGCTCATGTCCATGAGTTTGGTCGATCTTGAAGTTCTAGTCAAGTCTGGGACCCCAAAGGATCGTCAATACGCTGGTATCTTTTACTCTTTAGCCCTCACTTCGATGATTCTTTTTGTTTTGTCATCTGTGGGGTTATTTTCGATCAGTTAAGAAGTTCCTGTGTTTGGATGTTGAGAAATTGTGGGAAGGTGAAGTTTTGGGACGTAGGGTGATGGAGAATCTAATGTTTGGAACCAAATAAAGCGAAAATTGTTCGTTTGAGCATCTTTTGCGTATATACTTGTCATGTTCAGGGCGTTCATGACGATTTATAGGCCGGTAAAGTTAAAAAGCTCCTATTTTGCTTCTTTTACTCTTTACGAGAGTCCCGACGCAAAATAAGAATCTTTCTGTTGCTTTTTACAAGGTCAAGACCTTTTTGTTATAATGGACTGGACAAGAACAAAATGGACTGGACAAGAGTCTTTCCCACCCTTACCTATCCCGCCTGATCATGTTGATATGTGCTTCCTTGTTTGTCGACCTTTTGTCATTGTGTGGTTGGTTAGTACTTTAGACTTTCGTTTAGTAGAATTAAGTTTCTGTGTCTTATTCACTGTTGTCTCTTTACGTGCTAAGCCCTTGCCACTCGATCATACTTTTATCCAAGTTTGGCAGTCATCCCTCAACTCCTATAGGAATATTGACACGAAATATTTGCAGTTCCCTCAGAACAGGAGTACAGTATGCTATTATGTTACGTAGTTTTTCTGCCACTGGTGCTCCCAAAAAGTACTAGTTCATTCCTTCTAAATTAATTAAATTGATCATAAATGATTCGATTTTAAATTATGCTACATTTTGACTATGGGATCCGTTCTAAACTACGTACAAGATGTTATCATTGCAAACTTATATTGTGTACCTATAAATTATGAGCCGTTGTGATTGCAGCAAAGATTTTGCCGGTTGTCAAAAATCAGCACTTGTTACTCTGCACACTGCTTATATCCAACGCTGCTGCCATGGAGGTAAATAAGTTATAGTGGATTTTATAAGCTTTCTAATCGTCTCTGCGAAAGTACTAAATTCAGGATGTCTTCTACTTGTCAGGCACTTCCAATCTTTCTTGATGCTTTGATTGTTGCTTATGGTGCTATTCTAATATCTGTTACACTAATCCTTCTATTTGGTGAGGTAAGAAGTCGAACCTTGGCATTTGAGCTTTTGAAGTCACGGATGGACACTAAATGAATCAATTGAAATGGTCACCTTGGTTTTAACCTTTTCTGTATATGCTGTTTGCATTTGTGTTATTAATAATTTTTCCTTGTTAAAGGAACTGTCTCTGGATCCATTTGCCATGGGACAAGAGTTCTTCTGTAGTTTACATATCATATGAAATAGTAGGCTACATCATTAACGAAACCATGGTTTTAAAAAGTTAGAATTCTATAACATGAACCTTTCAATAATCCCAATTATCTTTACTGCTATTGAGGGTATTGGAGTCAACATGATACATATGAGTTATTAATTACTCTTTGCTTTGGTTGTGCAGATTATACCACAGTCTGTTTGTTCTAGGTATGGCTTGGCAATTGGTGCAACGGTGGCCCCTTTTGTCCGTGTACTTGTTTGGATCTGCTTTCCTGTTGCATATCCAATAAGCAAGGTGTTATACATTGGTTAAATGGAACTTTTCCAGTACTCATTCTTATTGAGATGATTGTAAATGAACCATCTTTTCCCAGCTTTTAGATTTTCTGCTGGGTCCTGGACATGTAGCACTCTTTCGCAGAGCTGAATTGAAGACTCTTGTAGATTTTCATGGTAATGAGGTGTGTTTGTTATCCATTCAAATTTCATCATAACAGAAGCTCTTACTCAATACCCATTTATGTCTAGTTGTTTGCATTTCCTCTACAGGTGAATATGCAGCCTTCATTTCAATTTTCATTTGTTGATTCTGCAATTCTTTTTGAATCTTATCTTATGTGATTCTGTTCATGCGATTTTCATTTTCTTGCTCCTTTTCATAATCCTTTTTTGTCAGCTGTATGACGTTGTTTTGATCTTTACAAGGCTGGAAAAGGTGGAGAACTAACCCATGATGAGACAACAATCATTGGTGGAGCACTCGAGCTTTCTGATAAAACAGCTGGTGATGCTATGACTCCTATGTCAGATACTTTTGCTATTGATATAAATGACAAGCTTGATAGGTGAGTATTCGAGCTTGCAAAAGTACCAAGTTACAAAAGTTGTTTACTCACTTTCATGTGTTACTCATTGGAAAGTGGTTCTCTTATGTACAGGGATTTGATGAATTTGATACTGGAGAAAGGGCATAGCAGATTGCCTGTGTATTATGAGCAATCAACTAACATTATTGGAGTTATCCTTGTAAGTTACTGTGATGTATGTAAAAAAAGAAAGTAGAGAATTTATTGTCTACTATTTAGCTTATTTTGCAACTTTAACCATTTTGTCTTTCGTACGACCTCATTTGTTTATGGTGGAAGAATATTACTTTATATTTTCTGACTGATGTATGTCTATATGTGATATTTAGGTCAAGAATCTGTTGACCATTCACCCAGATGACGAAGTACCTGTAAAGAATGTTACTATACGAAGGATACCCAGGTATTCGCTGCTGGTGTTCTCCTGTACTGAAATTATGAATTTTAAGTTGTTTGTGCAAGCAATGAATGAAGAATGAAGATGATTCATCTTATGTGCTACTGATGCGGCTGTGTTCTGCTGTAGGGTTCAAGAAAGTTTACCGCTATATGATATATTAAATGAGTTTCAGAAAGGTCACAGTCACATGGCTGTTGTTGTAAGACAGAGCAGCAAGGCAGATAAGCAGAGTACTAGCAGCACCCCATCCAGTAAGTGCCAACGTCATACTCTTATCTGTCTGTTTAATTTCCCAGTAAGTTTTTCTGTTTGATTCCTGAACCTCTGAAATGGAAGTGGAATTGTAATTATAAGTCTTGGGACTGTATGAAATATCAGTAAAAGTGGAATTGTTCAAAATTGCAAATTCTTCATTCTGACCCTAAGATCTGAAATTCTGTCAAAAATAATGTCTGGATCCAATGGAATTGAAATTTCTTTTTCCTGATTCTGAGAAAGAATAATTGTGTGAACTCCCTGGATTTAGCTAAGGATTTGGGCAGTTCCTTGTGACAAGCAAATGGGGCTCTCAAATGTCTTGAGTGAATTCTCCAATCTGTTAATCATCTCTTTTGTTTCTGACTACGTTCCCAAATAGATCCTGTTAAAGAAGTAAAGCTTGACATAGATGGTCGAAAGCCCTTTGAAAAGGCTACCAAAGAAAAGAGTTTAAAAAGCAAAAGATCATTTCAGAAGTGGAAGAGCTTTCCCAGCAGTGACAACAATTCGACCAGGAGCTCTAGTAGCAGGAAGTGGACAAAGGACTTGGACTCGGACATCCTGGACATAAATGACAATCCACTTCCAAAACTTCTTGAAGAAGAAGAAGTTGTAGGTATAATAACAATGGAAGATGTGATTGAAGAGCTCTTACAGGTACTTACTATTGCTTGTCCTGTTTGCTCCGCCAACTTACTCCTTACATTCTAATCCTGCTTTTGCATTGTGCAGGAGGAGATATTTGATGAGACGGATCATCATTTTGAGGAATCATAACATTGTTATTGCTAGTGAGTCTTAGGAGCCAAATACCCAAATATCTTGTACAACTCTAATTTACTATGTAATGGACAAACGAATTAGCCTCGTTATATTTTATGCAGTGCGTGCACCAGCCAAGCTCGTGCCAAGAGTTGTATTACACTCAAAAAGCCATGTTATGCAAATTCGGAAATCTGTTAATACACCAAGTTAAAGGAAAACGTTAGACAGAGGGACGGGAGAGAGATTTATTGCAAGATACGCGTATGTATTAGGTTAATAGAGGAGTTTCCTGTTGCCTTCGCTTCGGCATTTGATCAACCCAAGTGCAGGTGATGCAAACGAAATGGATTGCTGAGGCAGTTCCTTGAGAAATAAGATGTTTGAACAAAATAATTTGAAATTGATGTCATCTTATATAACATAAATAAAATAGTTCAGAATATTAGTATTGGTGAGGCCAATGTACTAGAAAGAGATTTACCAGATAAGCCATCACAGTGGTTGTTTTCTATAGTTTAAACAGAGGAATGTTATAGTTTTGAAAGGAAAAGGAGCCAAAACATATTTCCAGAGTACGTAGTGAGTTGTTGATTTGAGAGTATCCATCCAAAAGCTAACATCAACATATAAAAGGAAACAATATCGATTCATTGATATGGTGATATATTGTAAAAATGGAAGTACACTCATACTGATACTTAAATAATCAACCAGAATAATATCATTAAAGAACAATGAGATTTCTATTTTAGGAGATGTAGATTATGAATGGAGGAGGTTTCGTTAAAGGCATGGCAAGATGAAGTTATGATGGAAAATGAAAATGTTTAACGTTATCTTAGTTATGTGTCTCGGATCTAACGTAAAAGGGCAAAGAAAGTCGCCAACCAACAAACCAATATTCTAAACGATATTGTCTTACACAGGCAAATAAACAAGAACATTTCGACAAATATTATGAAATCCGTTTACTTGGGCATGAAACAATCATCTTCAAACTTGTCTCGGACTTAACATTTCGCATTGTTTTTGGACTCTAGTAATCACCTCTACACATACAAGAGTTTGTTACATAATTTCAGTACAGTGTACCTGTATGAGTAAGAAAATGCAAGGAATATGCCTAGTATTTACGCCTCTTCTTTTCTTTTCTCTTGCTTTTCCTATCCTTAGAGTTTTCTTCAGATCTGTGCTTCTTAGAATTCTTCTTATCAGAGCTTCCCGAGCGAGCCTTCTTCAACTTCTTCCTTCTATTCTCATCAAGCTCCTCGTCAGATGATTCATGAGAATTTAACCCAGGAGGTTTTTCTGGACCATAGACAACTCTATTTTCCCTCACATCAAGGTCTGCATAAATATTCTCCTCAGAATCCGGAAAAGAATGGAGATATGGTCCTGTTTCATCCATCCTTGAGCCCACAGCACCTCTGCCACGCTTGACCCTGTAAAACGTTCCAAACTCAGAACAGCCAATGTATTCATATTGAACTGAGTGCATGTGTGTAACAATGTCTGTACGCATATGCACAGAAATTGGGGTGAAGGGGGTAACAACCTTGAATGCAGAAATTCCTCAACATCTTCATCCCGCAAACCTGAATCTTCCATTGAGTTGCAGTTCTCGAATTCTCTTTCCTTTGCTGAAGATGAGGTGCTAGTGCCATCATATGCATATTGCCTTGAGCGTCTTGGGATTCTATCAACATCCATATTTTTACAATTGTCATTAGAATACTTTGATCTCCCATTAACCTTGTTGTCCAGCTCAAGCTCTTTCTGTCGGATACGCCACATTTCATTCACTTCAACGGCTCGGTTTGCTGTCCACAATTCAAAAAATTGAAATCAAGCAAACAGGAAAACTTACACAGGTATCAGTGGCACAGCATAAGTTATCAGTACAACCAACAATTACCGACATGAAGCATATCTAAGATCGTGTGATCTCTTCTTGAAAAAATAAAATGAGGAGCCGCTAGAGTTATAATGTATGATATATGACTCGTTTAGGCCTAAATGTTAGAAAAGAAACATGTGGGCCCAAACTCTGCACTGCATCAGTTTTTGATGCCGTACGGAGTTTGAAACAACATTCCTCACTTATTTGTGGTATGCTATATAATCAGGATCTACCATTTAGTTTTTGGTTGCTAATCCTCCACTCAAATTAGGCAAAGAGAAATAAATTATTTAGCTGGAGCACAATGACAATTAGAACTCTAAAGGTGCAAGGCGTTCCTATTGATCAAACATCTGCTGGTTTTGATCAAATTATGGCAAAAAACATTAGTCAAATCACTTCTGCTAAAGTAATTAGGAAGCATACTACCTTGCTGAATCCCAAGAACAGTTGCACTCAGGAACCGTGAATTTGGACGGCCCCTCATCTTAGGTTGTTGAAGATAAACTTGAACTCCTTCCCTCTCAGCTTTTTTCCGTAATTCTGCAGCTTCTTTCAGAAGAATTGCAGCTATTTTATTTTCTGTTTCTAAGTCCATCATGTAAAGCAAGTTGCAATAACAAAAGAAACAATGTATAAGCACAAGATAAAAAGTATCCGAGACAATAACATTTCCTTGTTGAAAGGACCATATAAATGAAAGGTGTGGATTCATAGATGCAATAACTCATAGAGGTAAATTGGTTCACATTGAAGTACTAATACTGAATGTTGTTTTCACTCAATTACATAAATGAACATGCACTACATAATCACAAGAAAACAAATAAGCTACGACTTAAAACCTGAAAAATCAAGGAGAAAAGCAACCTACAGGTCCTACAGTTATTTTTCAAGCAACAGAATGTAGAAACTTTGCAGCAAAGATTAGAATTTTGTACCGGCCGGAACGTTCCGTACCGGCCAGAAACCGGTACCGGAACGGTCATCTATGGTACTGGGTACGAATTCCGGTCGGTACCGGCGGTACTGCCAATACCAAAATATTTCGGGACCATTCCATAAAATTAAAATTTTCGAGGGACTAATTTGAAAATAAAAGAAAATTAACCTAATTTTATCTATCCCCGACGTTCTGGATCTGGAATCTTCTTCTCTCTTCTTCGGTTTCTCCTTCTTCTCCTCGCCGCTGCTCCTCCCTCCTGGGATCTCGTCTCGCCGCCGTCTCCTCGCCGTTGACGTGTTCTCCTCGTCCTTCGTCTTCGACCGGTGGTTTGTTCTCCAGTCCCTCAGCTCAGCCCGCTCCTCCTCGTCGCCTATCTTCCTCTATCTACTCTGTTATCTCAAAATTCCACGACACAATGGCAGAGAAGGAGAGGAAGCCGGAGAAGTGAGCCAATATTTCAAAAGAGAGCACAAACTGGCGCTCTGTCTTAAACGAGAGAGGAAATATCTGCTGAAATTTGAGAGGGGGGGAAAGAGAGAGGGTTTCGTGAGTGCGTTAAAGGCAGAAACTTCGAGAGACTTGGCATTAGTTATTATATAACACTTGGATAATACATAATAAGAAGTTCAAAAAGGAGATGAGTCTTGGCTGAAGAATTGTTGGCTATATCAAAATGGAACAGATTCAATGTGAACAACAACACAACTCTAAGCATGTATTTTGCTTAGGGTCAAATGTAAAGAAATTTAATAATATACAGTTTTATCTTAATTAATAAAAAATAAGATAAAAATAATAATATTAATAAAAATATAAAGACACGTACGAAAATTACTAAAAGGTAAAATTATAGTTGAAAATATAAAAATAAATATATTTGACAAAAGGAAACAAATTTAAGAATAATGAAAAGGATAAAAATTCAAAATAATTGATATTTAATTCAACTTCTTTATTAAAATTTTAATTGTTAGTAGAATCGTCCAAGCTTGGGAACTTAGAAGTTCTCGATCTGAGTTTTTTTAATAACTTGTACAGTAGTATTTTACTGTTTATTCGTATAAAATATATTAATATAGACTATTTTGTAATTTTTAAAAAATTTAAAAATTATTTTATAAATTTAAAAAATGTGTTAGCTTTCCTTAATTAACAAACTTATAAAAGCTGGGTTAACCTCATCAAGAAAAGGTTGGAGTACATGTTTTTTGATAGGCCCGCTGCAAAGCCCAAGCCTTTTGAAAACAGTTGTACGGCTGTTGCACATCGCCGCCTTTACATACATATTCAAGCTGACACAGTTCTTGGTAGGACTTGCATTTTGCAGTGTTGTTGAGTTAAT
>JANKOE010000205.1:63651306-63667122 GCA_026284465.1 Erythroxylum citrifolium | reverse complement strand
TCAATCTATGAAAAGTAGGCGAGGATCATTGTAATTTTAGTTATTTTATATTCTTAATAAAACTTTATTTTTATTTAATTTTGATATGCAAAATTTTTGTGAAATTTATATTTTATTTGGGCCCCTTATTTTAAATTTCTGACTCCGTCACTGCCTCCAGCCTTAGGCTCACACTCAAACTCAACAGTATACGCTATATCTCGCTCTTCCCATCTACTGCTTATTTATACTAAGAATTCTGTTAGGAGTAACAAAATTCGGTTAGCTCCTCATATATATATATATATTTACTATATCTGTAAATATTATTCTAAGTGTCCTGGTCTAACACTTTATGGTTTTGAACTTTTCCAAATTCACTTTATCAAAGTCATTTTAATTTGGGATTGATTCCTTGCGACTCAAGATACGGAGAAATAAGACTATGAGAAACAGCGGCACAGTTAGATGAAGAACACACCCTATCTGGCTGTTTCTGGTTAGCCCCAACAATATTACCTCATTGGTTTGTAGACATATGATGCAAGAGTACGCTTGACCAACCAACTCTGTTTTCCATTCATCACTAGAAGAGATTTAAAATAATAATAATAAAGCAGGCAGCTGGTTCAACATTTCCCGTTCTTCTATTCTTCATCTACCTTTCAGAAGCTTACAAGCAAATTCAGTATGGAAGGCAGAACAAATTATTCAGTGTTCCATTTTTGGGATTGATTCTAAATCTCACAGCAATATGCCTCTTATCCTTTCAGGATATGTTTTTGATAATGCTTTTCAGCTTTTCATTTGCAGCCACAAGTTCTGCAGCTATTCCTGGTTCATTAGCAGAATGTCCTGCATCTGGCACAACCTGCCCAAAGATCACTCTTTTTGGTAAATTGTGCAACTAAGACAAAAAAAAATGTAAGGAAAATGCACAATGTATACTCCTGTAGTCAATAATTGCAAACCACGAAACTCACATAAACAAATACAAATCAGACACATCCATAGAACATAACAATTTATGGTGGTGTCTTCTTCCAAAATTTCAAGTTTTCAATGACTTCATTATATTTCACTTCAGTGTCCA
Organism: Erythroxylum citrifolium; assembly: GCA_026284465.1. Classification (NCBI taxonomy): domain Eukaryota; kingdom Viridiplantae; phylum Streptophyta; class Magnoliopsida; order Malpighiales; family Erythroxylaceae; genus Erythroxylum; species Erythroxylum citrifolium. The sequence continues at coordinate 63,666,050 of JANKOE010000205.1, read as the reverse complement.
TATATTATGGTGACTGCTTATCAATTTTACCATATAAACAGAATAACCAAGAGAAACAACATAACAGAAATATGCGTACACAGGCAAATAATATCTCATAAAATAAAATTTGACATCTGCACATGGAGACAATCTTGTGAGTTTAAACTCATCTCCGAACTCTTTTTGATAAATTCTCATATTAGGGGATTGCCCTTACCACCGAAGCAGTAGTTTCTCCTGCAACGGCTTAAATAAGTTACTCTTACCTTTAATTCGGCCTCCGGCCATAATTTATGGAGATCCCAAGCAGACATCATTGGACAGCAAATATCATATCTTCCCTGAAATACCATTCAGATGTCAGGAAAAATTATGTACCAATGAATCTTCAACCAGAACCTCTTGCCATAGAAAATACTGGTTAATCGAATGCCAATATTCATAGCGGTACATACTACATGTCAAAAGATTTAGCTGATACATAAACAATGTGGTGAAATTGCAAAATTTGATGAAAAAAGAATGTGAATGGATGAATATTTGTAAGCAATGCATGAAACTGGAAAATAATGATTACATGCATTATACACCACAACCAAGAGAAAAACAAAGATGGGCTGGTAAAAGGGCAACCATTCAGCACATGAAATGAACAACATTTTGATAAAAGTAGGCGCCTTGACTGTCCATTGACTATTTTTTAGCTCAGGAAAACAACTAATGCATGTGTCTTACAATGTCACTTGAATAGGAGTTAAAGAGCAGAATGCCAACATGTTGATAAACAGCATATACCTGTACAATTGTGGTGTTGATATGCCTTATCTTATCAACATTATCTAAAAGGAATGAATCTGAAGGGAAAAACCCCTTGTTCACGAAGTAATGATTTTCAATCCTCGCAAAAGCCTGAATGGGAGAAAAGCAACATGCTCATAATTGGAGTTTAAATCATTAATATCCACAACGAAGCAGTGAGAAATGAATTATGATATTCTATTATCATTAAACTGTCATAGGGGCTGACAATGAGCATAATTCAGGTAAAAGTATTTGCCAACTATAAGCAAAACAAGAACTGAAAATGGTACATAGATTGTAACTTATGAATTATATTGTCCACATTTAAGCAACAATTTTCTATTACCACTCTCTTCATTGTTCTTTTCAGTTCGTTCTAACGGTAAAATGCAAGCTACAGGAAATAGTAGGCAAGACTGATCCATTTCTATTTGCATCCTTGCATTCAGAAGGTTAGCATGGTACCCAACCCTCTAAAATTATAAAGGCACAGATGCTTGTCTTCTTTTCATAAGGGTATTCAAAGAGAAATACATCAAGGTTCTCTTTCAATGTGAACAAGCTAAAGCCCATAACAGGAGGCACTGAATTGCCTTACCAGTGAGAAATTATCATCATCCCCTCTTTTGATGTTCTCTTCATTTGGAAGAAGATGAGCAGTCATCATTTCCCATTTGGTCCATGCTCTTGCTGCTTCATACTAAGAAAATATAATGCACTCTGTAAGGGCTCACTTTAATTACAACTTGAAGCAACATGAATGTGGTTCAGCCAGTTTGGAAATATTTAAGATCCAAATCAGATACAAAGTACAAAAATGCTGCAACCAACACAACTTAAAAAGAAGCATCTAATCCTTACTTGTGTTTCCATATTGTCAGAGTTCAGTCTCTTCCTGTAAGCTTCAATGAAACAATCTCTTTCAGCTTCAGGGATGAGATCTCTAAAGGGCTCCCAAGCTTTCATACAAAAAATGAATCAAGAAATAAAATAGTTTGATAGGGTATTTGCAATATGAAGCTATCAAGTCGAATGAGTTAAGAAAAAAAAATTTCTACCTCAAAGTGCTTATAACTGATTGTTAAAACAAACTAAATTAAAATACATTCCATTCAACATACAAAAAGGGAGCACGGCATAGTAGGATTGCAGGTACAAATACAAACCAGTACACCTTAGATGGTAACATGCAAAATCTTCTGACTGAAAAAATGACAAGATGGAATACTGCGTGAACTCATGAATATTGTGCCGAAGTTTTTTTTCTGCTAAATGAAATATCCAAAACTTGACATCTACCTGCCACTAGTGACTCGTATTAATTGTAACACATAGTCAACAATGCAATAGCTAGGTATTAACATATGTTTTTAATTATCCACTAGATCGTCTAAGCAACAGTATCCAGCATACCATCGGGGAATATAGCAGCAGCACCACCCTCATAAAACCAATCAATCTCTTTCTTCCGCAATAAAAAGATCCCTCTGAGGACCAAACCAGTGACCTTACAGGAGATCAAATGAATAGCACCCATATATGATGTTATTAATGAATCAATTGAACTTCAAACAAAGAAACAACAACTGAAGAACCGGATACCTTTTCAGGATGAGATTGGCTGTATACAAGTGCCAATGTACTTCCCCATGACCCACCAAATACCTGCAAAATGCAGAAAAAAACACATAAAATAAGATTAACATTCCAAATGCATCCAAGCTGAATGCCTGTAAAGACTTCCAGCACTGCAGAAGCTATCATCTTTTATTTACAGTTCAAGAATCATAGAGAAATTTGACCTGCCATTCTGGAATTCCCAAGTGTTCTCTTAGTTTTTCAATGTCATTGATAAGGTCCCATGTGGTGTTTTCCTCCAAGCAAGCATGAGGTGTACTCTTTCCTGCACCTCGCTAGGAAAGCCCACAAAACAGCAAGGTTAAGTAGGATCAATAAAAATGATGATGACATCCTCATAAGGAGTAGCTGGATGGCCATAGTAACCTGATCAAATAGAATGATTCTGTAAAAGTCAGGATCAAAAAACCTTCGATTACTAGGCGTTGTTCCTCCCCCTGGGCCTCCATGGAGAAAGACTACTGGCTGCAGAGGATCATATTCATTACACAGCACAGAAAAGATGTCACTTATTAATTTGCCATTCGGCTATTACTATTGTACAGGACACAACAATTGAATAGATACAAGAACGTAGAGTATATGACTGAAGATGCATCATCAGAAAGGGATCCGCAGACAGAGGTAGAGATATTAAGCACAATCAAACGACTGCCGGAAATTCATCAATCCCAAATCACCTTCTACAAGTACCAGGACATCAGTCTCATCAGAAATTATCTTATGAAAATCCAGATTCAGCCATTCCAAGGCACTTATTCATGTGCGGATACCATATGCCACATGGTATTTAATCTAACAAGGTAACTTCTAGTGAAGTCTCCAACAACATCACAGACATCAAAGAATATGAATAAGGTTCAGGAACCACATGTTTTTCAAGAGAAGATATGTAAAAGAATTGAGTCAAAACTCATTTCATCAGCATCAGAAGTGATGGCAGATTCGGGGGGCATCCGTTAAAAATAAAAGTGGAAATGCCCTTCAATCTACAACTCTAAACAGATTTACCACTAGCAATTAGCTCTAGAATCGATTTAACACTTAAGGAAACTACGAAGGATATCATCAGGAATCTAATTAGTACACATATTTTGTTTGGTGGTCAAAGCTTAAAGCTCCTCCACTCAATTCTTGCATCAAGACTACAGTCATGTGGTACAAATAAGAGTATCAAATTAGCAATTCAAGGTTCAAGGATATCATCAGGAATCTAATTAGTACACAAATTCTGTTTGGTTGTCAAAGCTTAAAGGTCCTCCGCTTAATTCTTGCATCAAGACGACAGTCATGTGGTACAAATAAGAGTATCAAAGTAGCAATTCAAGGTTCACATGTTAAGAAACCCACCACCCCAACAGCCCCACCACTGGCATCCTAACTTTACAGGTTTACGGTATCAAGTCAAATCATTTCAATTCAAAATAAAAACTTCAACCATTGCAACTCACATGCCCACTGGGATTTCCAGACTGCTCGTAGTATATGGCATGAATATCCGAAACCCTCAAAAAACCAGTATCATACGGTTCAATCAGAGGATAAAGGTTCCGATTTGATTCAGGCAACTCTTTGCTTGGTTCCATCAACTCGTTCTCGTACTTATAATCGAGATTTCCCACTCGCAGCACTAAGGTCCTTCTCCCTGCAACAACCAAACAGTGAACAGACAATCTAGTTACAACCCGCGTATATAAGCATCATAAAGTCGTAATTTTTCACATAAAGCTCTAATCTTTTGGAATTCACATCATCAATTGCTTCAACATAGAGTGTATCTATGAATAACTAGAGAGGGAGAGAGAGTTAACTGGTGTAGGGAGGAGGCGAGAGAAAGGAAGAGGAGAGATGTAAAGGCAAAATAGGTTTGACGTTTGAAGAGTACACAAGGGAGAGAGAAGGACGAGTGACACTGAAAACTGAACGTGAAATGGTAAGGCCTACTAAACCCATTTGCTATTGGTCGCTGCTCATGCTTTGATTGAAAGCTTATCTATTTTATCAGAATCCAAATTCTAAGTCCGTTCAGTTTGCGTCTACTACGTCCTTGCATACCTTGTATCTTTCTACAAATCCTTGCATACCTTGTATCTTTCCGATGCTTGTTCTTGATTGAGCATATTAATTGTTATAAAATTCTAACTAGGGACAAGGAAGCACGTACAAAGTTCTAATCTTTACTTGCTGTGCATTAGATTAGCTTGCTATTGGCAGTCATTTTCAGGTGTAACAGGGCTAAGATTCAAGCTGAGAACGTGTGTATGCCTGTTCATTCTATGAAGATAATCAGAGACTGAACCAACAAGTGGCTTTTCCTATTCAAGATATTGCTTGACTAAGTATGATTTGTTGGGCTAAAAATGCATTATCAGGGCATACTTAAATCACATTTAGTGAAAGCAAATATTCTCACTAAATGAGTATTCTGATTTCTGAATGCGCTTTTATTTTTATTTTTATCCCAAAAAAATACAAAATTTATAATTTTATTATTGATACTTTCATTCTATAAGACTTAATTTATGATATAAAATTTAAATTCAAGACACGAAATAATCTAAAATGTATGGGATTAACTACAACTGTTATCTATAAATTTATTAAAACGTTTATATGGTAGTTTAAATTGATAATCAAGATATTATTCATGAAGTAAGTTTGCATTTTATCTATTACATTCTGAATTCAACATCTATAATCTACAGAGAGGCTATGCCTTCAAAACCAGTCTCTATAAAATGCTACAACCAAAAGCAAGACTTAATGTTACAGCTCCTGAACTCAAGTCTAATGCAACAACACCTCTTCCACTTTTTCATGTTTGTGAGGAGATACGATCCCTCAAAACTACTAGTTCTCTACTTCTCTAACCACAGGTGAATTAGCTGCTATTCTTGGATTCTGGTTTACAGTGCTTTTCATCGATAATTATGTCAGTAAGTTGACTTGGACCAGCTTCCTCTAGCATTTGGACTACCATTCTCATGGAGGGCCTTACTGATGGGATCTCTCCTGTGCAGTGGAGGGCTATTTTTAAAACCTTGATGGCGTCCTCCTTTTGGGCCTTTGAGATGTTTGAATCCACTACATCAAGCAAACTTTCTTTGCTCTTTATCTTGCAGCGAAGCCAATTAACTATGTCCTTTGCTTCTCCAAAAACAGGTTCAATCGGTCTCTTACCTGAGACCAATTCCATCAGGACTACACCGAAGCTATACACATCACTTTTCTCGTTTACCTTGTAAGTGTACGCATACTCTGAAAACAAAAGCACAAAGACAGCCATTGATCAATAAACTGCAACATCAGGAACGAACAGGCACATGAAACTACATTTCAGAAACTTATACATACGCAGATATGAAGAATCTTAATTGAGAGACTATGAGATGAATGTTAACACTTAAAAATTTATCTGTAGCTTGACAAATTTAGATTAGCTGCTCAAATCCTGAAAGAATGAGAATGTAGAGGGAAACAAACATTAAAGGACCAGAACGTCAGACTTTACCAGGAGCAATGTATCCGTAAGTGCCAGCAATTTGACGAGTCCAGTCCCCTCCACCACCAGCCTGCAAAATCTTTGCAAGTCCAAAGTCAGCTATTCGAGGCTTCCAGTCCTCATCCAACAAAATGTTGCTGGACTTCACATCACGATGGATCACTGCTCTAGCGCAACCATGATGCAAGTATTCCAATCCCTTTGCTGCTCCTACTGCAATTGAATACCTCAAATCCCATCCCATCTGGATCTTGTGACAAGAGTGCAGCTGATCCCACAAGCTCCCATTAGGCAGGTACTCGTAGACCAGCAGATTGCTATCATCACTGGTGATGCTACAATATAGTTTCACAACGTTCACATGTCTGACAGCACTTAAGGTGGCTACCTCTGCTTCATACTCTGATGACCGCGAATTTCTTTTTGCAAGCATGGCTGAGCTGCTTCGGTTGCTTTTCTGATCACCAGAATTTGTTGCCCAAATATGTTTCACTGCCAGCTCATTTCCATTACGAAGCACAACCTTGTACACATTCCCTGACCCTCCCTTGCCAATCAAATTCTCAGACTTGATGGAATCTACGATATCCTTTTCATCAAAACTTAGAATTCTGAATGATTTCATGTCCCAGCTGGAACCCTGCCTCAAAGGGTGATCAAGACTGTTGTGTCTTGATTTTGTGAGCCAGAGGTAACATGATGAGAAGACTAAAACTAACATTCCAGCTGCTAAACAAGCTAAAACTACTCTAAGATGGGTGGAACTTCTAGCATGATATGAACATGCTCGAATATCCTGTAGATCTTGGCTACATAAGCCAGGATTTCCTTTGAGGCCATCACGAAAAGCATCAATGGATAAGGATTCAGGTATCATACCAACTAACTGGTTATTTGAAAGGTCAAGATTGCTTAGTTTCAGGGATGAAAAAGTAGCTGGAATTTCACCTGAAAACTTGTTGTTGGACAAATTCAAGGAGTTCAAATTAGGCAAAGAACCAAGACTCGCTGGGAGATTCCCGGATAAGGAATTGCCAGAAAGGTTTATGTCAGTGAGAGAGACACAAGAACTGAATGAGTCCGGTAAGATACCTGAAAAAAGGTTTCCATTCAGATAAAGACTTGATAGTTTCTTCAGGTCTCCAATGCTTGCTGGTATCTGACCAGAAAATTGATTCTGGCTCAACTGAACTGACACTAATGAAGAAGCTTTTGATATTTCCACAGGCAGTTCACCAGAAAATCGATTGTTAGATAAAACCAATAACCCGAGAGACTTTGCATTGCCAATATCAGGTGTCATATTACCTTCAAATTGGTTCATGCTGAGATCAAGGACCGAAAGGTTTGGCAAACCCCATATTCCAGCAGGAATTGTACCAGAAAGTGAATTGTTGTTTACGCGTAGTCGAACCAGAGACTTACAGTTCACATAGCCTGCAGGAACCTGGCCAGTGAACTTGTTCTGCAGGATTAGAAAATGAATCATTTTACCATTTTTGCACATATCAGATGGGATAGGACCAGTCAAGAAATTCTCTGAAACATCGATGTAATTGAAGTCTGCCAACGAGCCTAGTTCTTGAGGAAGTGAACCTGTGAGCTGGTTCCTATAAAGGGATAACTCCACAAGGTTCTTGAATTGACCAAACTCAACAGGCACTTCACCAGAAAATCGGTTTTCAAAGAGCTGCAGAGAAGCAAGTTGGGTCAATGATTTCAACTCCGCAATGTCACCCTCCAACATATTTTGGGAAGCGTCAAATTTTACCAGACTTTTCAGGTTTCCAATTCCTACCGGAAGTTTTCCTGTTAATGAGTTATTGTAAAGCTCAAGCTGCCAAAGCTTGGTCAACTTTCCAATTCCTGATGGGATTTCTCCAAATAACAGATTGTCTGAGAGTTCGAGATCTTCAAGCAGAGTAAGATTTGATATACTGTCCGGAATCTGTCCTTTGATGGTGCAGTTCGTAAGATACAGCCAATTCAACTTGTTAAGCTTCACCACCTCAACGGGAAATGAGCTTGTGGCATCGAATGGATTGTCACCGAGGCTTAAAAAAGTAAGACCTGTAAGATTTTCCAGTGAATGCCACGGGAAAGACCCAGAAAAACCACTGTTGTTCAGATTCAAGATTGTCAATTCGCGTAAACTAGACAAGTCAGGTACATTCCCACTAAACAAATTGAACCCCAAATCCAAAACCTTTAAGTTTGAACAATTTCTCACGTATTCGCTGATGTCACCACGCAAAAAATTTGACCCCAAAACGATTTTTTCTAATGAGCCTAATCCGCATATTGAATCAAACGGTAGAACACCCTCAAGTTGCTGTTGGGGAAGATTGATTTCAGTGACATGTCCATCGACATTGCAAACGATCCCTGTGAAGTTGCAAGCAGAATTCTCCGGTGTCCATGTACTGAACACATTTGTTCTTGAATTCTGGAGAGCAGACTGGAAGTTCAGAAGCAGTTGAAGCTCATCTGATTGGGACAAACAAAACAGATTCAGCAAAACAAGAGAGAAAACCAGCAAACAAGGCCGCTGCCGGAAAACTTTTTCCATTGCCGGTCGGTGTACGCATGTACGTTTGTTATTGTCCAACAACATTTTAAGTAAAAGAGAGAGAGAGGGAGAGTTGTAAAAAGTTGACGAACATGGAAGGTGGTTAGAGTATTATTATCTATCAACAACATAATTGAAGCACGAGGTTGGCTTTGAAAATCTGAGGTCAGTTCACATGACTAGGTGAGAAGTGAACATGAGAAGGACAAAGTATGTACGCAAGCAAGGAACTAGAAGCAGTGGGTTGCCACAAAACTAGAAGCTGATGTGGTGTCGATCGAGAGTCAAAAATTCAGGTGCCAAATGTCAGCAATTTGAGAGTAAACCGAATTAAAAGCTCTAGGGCTAAAGGCCGCCCACCAGGGTTGACGGATGACTCCATGCTGCCACTTGGAGCACATAAGGTTAATACATTTAGTTGCTGAGCCTGACACCTGAGACCTGCTTCTTTATTTCTTTTTTCATAACTTGCTTCTTTCCTGAAACCAAAAACAGAGAAAACGCTTCCAATGACTTTTTCCATCTGTCTCTTCAAGTCATATTGAGGCTTTTTTTTCTTGACATCCAAACAAGATTCAGAAGGAAAAAAGGAAAGTCGGATTGAGGAAAGCAAGGAAACTACGTGCGCAATTCGTTCCTCTGAACTGATGTCTGCCCAACTTTCATAGAAAAAGAGAAATCGACTGTAGTAGATAATGGGACGGTGTTGTCTCTTTGTGTAGTAGATACATTTTGACAATTGCTCATCCCACCAGAAAATTTGTGGAATAAGATGCATTGCACCAATTGAATGATAACTATTTGATAGAAAAATCTTTCTTGTTATTGAGTTACTATATCCGCATGATGTAGTAGCAGACACTCGTTCCTAATATTTTATAGGCCCTGATAAAGTAATTTTTTAAATTTTTGTGCTTATTTTTGAGCCCTCACAAAAAATAAAAATAAGTAAAATATGGGTCTTTTTTATTGTTCTTTATGAGGTCAAGAGTAAGTCCTATTTTGTTTTATTTTATTTTTTATGAAGATAAAAATATATCTTATTTTATCTTTTATAAAGATGAGCCCGGGCTGGTGCTTTACCTAGGGCCAACCCTGGTAGTAGAAATATGTAAAATAAGAAAAAGCGGGAAAAGAAAGTAGTGAAATGATTCCATAATTATCTTTGTTTAACATCATAAATTATAAATTACTCGTATAATAATCTTGAAAAAATAATTATATTTATAAGTAGAGTAATAATTAAAAATTTTCCATTTTTAAAAATTCATAATTATATTAATTCTTGAGAATCTAACAAGTGATATTTAAATTTTTCATATAATTTCATATAATTATAGATTATCAACTAATAAAGGCTCCTCCTTTGTAATTCAGAAGATTACAGATTTGAGTTACGAAAATAACATGCAAAGAAAAGACTGCTTACGTTAGCAGCCACCTTTTATGAATTGTCAAAGTTCAGTATATAAAAAGTTCTCTAGAAAAGCATCAAATAGGCACTAGGTTGAATGATTTGGAGTCAAAGATAATGACATTAGTATGCAGTAGAGAAGAGAATATAATTGTATTAAATCATTGCATGATCAAAAGGAAGAAGAAGACTACTTTCACTGTAATATCTGGTGTGGGTGCGGCCCAACTATTGAGTTTTTGTACCTTCTGGTGCGCAAGGTGATTCTTAGCCCTCTGTGGAAAATGTGGGAGTCGAACACAGGACCTCAAGGTTTTGTTGGGTGCGTGACCCACGCCTCTTACCACTGGGTTACGTAGCTCTAACAACTCCCCCTCAACCCTCAATTTCTCTATCTGAGCTCGCTGGCAGTCACGGATGACCTTCACACGAAGCTCTTGATCCAATTTGGCCGCAGCGTTGGCCCTGAGGACTTGTTCCTTCATGTCATCACATTCTCTAGCCATCCTACTCTTCTCCTCCTCCCCCGAGGCGAGTTGAGCTTTCAAAACGCTCCTGTCTTCCTCCCAACATTTCTTCTCTTCCTCCAAAGAAGAAAGTTGAGCTCGCGCAACGTCTCTCTCTTCCTTCGCCTCCAAAAGCTCAGCTCTCAAAGCGTTGCGCTGCTCAACAAGATCGTTAGCCTCCCGATCCAGCTTTCGGGCAGTCGAATCCAGATGCTCGACACGGCGGTGCGTCGCAAAGGCGAACGCCAGACTCCTTCCACAGCTATGGACGAGACGAACTGACAACTCCTGGTTATCTAACGAATCTATAAGTTTCTCATCCGTAGGAGGAATGACATTCTCAACGATATGAAACGCCACATCGAAGTTCCCAAGCGACGCAGTCCTATCCAAACTGATCGCTGGCTCCCACTTATCGGCGCTCGCCGCTCGCTCTTTCCTCTTGCCCTTATCCGACCGGGCAATACGCTCCTCCCCTTTCTCCTTCTCCTTTCCCTTCTCCCTGTTTGTATCTGACGAGCAGGGCAGTCGGTCGAGAACCCGAACGGTTTTCTTCCTTTTAAGATGTGGTTCCACCCCCTCATCCTCCTCCTCTACTCCCGCCAATCAGGTCATTACCGTTGGCTTCTCGGAGACTGCCGCCAGGACGAGCGTTGTAGGCAGCTCGCGAACGGTCGGCTGAGCGACCTCCAAGTTGGTCTCCCCTTCTCTGCCTTGCTCCTTTGTCTTCTTAGACGGCCTAGCAGCCTTACGCTGACCCTTGGAAGCGCTGGAGGACCCGACAAAGTCACTGATCTTCACCATGGCTGCACAAATATGGAAACAGGTTAGAAAATGAAACCAGCACTCACAACATGGAAAATAATTAAACTATGAGGGGTCAACCAGAAGGGGCAATTTTTTCTCCTAGCCCGCTAATCCGGGGAGGGGGGTCGACTAAGAATGAATCGGCTGAGGCCCCCCCGTGATATCCCAAAATGAGGTGATCGAAGTCATACCGGCCGAGTGCCTTAATGCGATCGACCACCTCTCACTCCTCCCTAGAAAGGAACAGATTGGAGACACCGTTCCATCGCTCGGCTAGGGGATACCTCCACGGCCTGGACTCAAAGGGCGATCCTGGGGGCCTCACGAAGAAGTACTTCGTCCTCCAAGCTTGCACTTTCGAGGCTGTTCTAGCAGGGTGATAGCACGCATCTCTGTATTGGAGATGAGGGATCCCGACCCCGGCACTCGAGCTCTGGTTCATTCTCAAGAAATGGCGCAGGATGCCAACCGATGGGGGACACCCGAATTGATAGCAGAGCAAGGCCAGACCGTTCATAAACCTCCAACTGTTCAGAGGAATTTAGCTCGGCCTCAGCTGGTAGGAGCAGCACACCTCGCCAATGACCGGGGCATATGGGAGTTTCATACCTCCGACCGAGAAAAAGCTGTCTGAAACAACAAAATACCCTCCCGGACTGCTATGAATTCTTTCATTCTCGGAGGTCAGTCTGGGTCCCCATGCCGCGGGGATGTTATTCTTGATGACCGATCGATTCAACTCCCTCGCGGTCATCGTCGATGGGTCACTTGGCAGTTTCTTGACGACCTACCCATCCTTCCGGGCACTCGCCCCGACTTCCTTAACTCCCTCTGCCTCAAGCGCCTCATTCCCACCAGCCTCTGGCACTTCCACCATTCCCGCCGCTATCCCCAACGACTCAACTATCTGTAAGGCCCTTTCGACGGTTTCCTCTCTAGGACTAACTTCCCCTCTAGGGCTGGTTGACGACATGATTACAAAAAGAAAATTTATTGGATGAAGGGAGGAAAAAGGATGTACCTAGTTAGTGGTTGAAGTTTGGAATTTGGAAGACGGTGGTGAAAAGTACACTCCGATGACTGTAGAGAATAGAAGTCGGAAAAGCAAAATACGCAGAGCGAAAGAAGGCTGCCGGTTCCAAGATTTATAGCATCAGCTGAACGGGAGTACCAATCGACGATAGACGCGTGGTGAAATTCGAGCCGAGGTTGAACACGTGGCAAGATCTTAGCTGCAGTAAATTAGGTTTGTTAAAGACCTGAAGCGGCGTGACAATCGAAAGGGCACGCATGACAGCGTATGACAATGCCTGACAACACATGATAGCTGCGCGGCAGTTAAAAGGACACACCGTTTCAAATTTTGAACGGTGCCCGGAAGATACGAATCGTCAAGCAATAATTACACCTAGCGTTCCGTTAAAGTCTTGACATCCAATCGATCGGCTCTACCATCGCACTCCTCGATCGACCCCATCGTTACACCCGACCGACCTGCCATATCACCGCAGCCGAACAATCGGCCCTGTCGTTACTCTCGATCGGTCCGCCGTGTCATTACACCTGATCAGTCAATCCAGATGCGATAATTAATCGATCGGGCCTAGCACAAGCTGCCATGAAGACACGCTATACGATCCTTATATACTCCTTCGACCCTTCTCTTGGATCAGACTCGAGGAGTAGGGGGCTTATGGATAGGTCGACCATGCTAGGCCCAATCTCAGGCCCAGGCATCGACGGTCCATTAGCAAGTAGTAATTTCCCATGCATACATAAAGACCTAAACCTAATTGGAATCTCATAGATAAGGTACTGTTTCGCCTTGATACAGGTACGAGACTGAAACCCTGCTTTTCTCTATTCTCAGTGATCACATCCCTTACCAAAAGATTGATTTAAGCATTGGAGGGGCCTGCCGGCAATCAACCCCCGGTGTGCCTTTTGTTGTTTTACAGGTATTTCAGAGACAATATCTACCGACTTCATGAATCCAAACAGCAACGTCCAATCTCAACAGAATCTGGCGGAACTAGATGCTATTAAACGAAATCGATCTAGTGCAGAATAATTGGAGAGTTGAAGTTAAGAGACTAATGTGCAGCAGTCTCTTATGCGAAGAGGAGCAACCAACTAACTGATGATATTAAAGAAAAAAAATCTGGTGTAGAAAAATTGGAAAGTTGAAGGTAAAGGTGGCAGCAGATAGGTTTTTTGGGCAGAACATCGATTTCCTGGTTTCAGATGGTTAGGGTTTTCCAATTTAAAATTTTTTCTTTTCCTTAATGTTAATTAATTATTTAAACAAAAATATGACATGTAGATTTCATTCCACATGTTATCTTATGTGTCTAAAATTATGTCTAACATAGCTTGTCATGTCAGCTTTGTTAACGAAGACACTAACATCTGACTATATTTGTAAAAAATTGAATGTTCGGTATTTAATTGTCACTTTAAAAGTTTGGTTATAATTACAAAATTGAGGAAAGTTTGGTTATAATTACAAAATTGAGGAAAGTTTGAAGATTTATCAACTATGAAAATATTTTTGATATTTATAGTTATATTTTATTTCTAGAAAATGAATACTAATTAGAAACATCTCCCTTCACTGTTGATAAAAAATTCAAATAGAATATTAAAGGATACTTTGAAATATAATATGACCCATAATATTTCAAAATATTCAATTAACATCCTAAGTATACAAAAGTGACGACTTGGAACTTTTATTTTATTACTTTGACACATAAGTATAACCAATCAATGAATAATACTCCGCTATATAAACATATGCAAGCATAACATCTTTTCTCCACTCATCTTTGCGATGGATTGGTTATTCTTATTCTCCTCCTCCTTACTGGCTATCATCTTCCTACCGTTTTCCTTGTTAGGCCTTAGAGCATCTACGAAACCAAAAAAATGTAAGTTCTAACTTACCTCCGGGGCCAAGGAGGCTACCAATAATAGGAAACATACACCAGCTTGTTGGCTCTGTGCCCCATCATGCCCTGAGACAATTGGCGGAGAAACATGGGCCTATTATCTATCTCCAACTTGGTGAAATTTCGACCATTGTCGTTTCCTCGGCAAAACTGGTTAAAAAGTGCCTAATTCACCCCCAAAAGCTAGCTTAAGAGAGGGAGGTTTGCACACTATTATAAATTCTTGAATGCCATTATAGTTGTCCGATGTGGGATTCCTGACACACCCTCCTCAGTCCAGAGCAGGACTGGACATCTGATGGACATATTGGGCAAAGAGACATAACCGGGCACCGCCCCAAACCATCGAGACAAACTGGCTCTGAAACCATGTTTGAAAGTGCCTAACTCACCCCCAAAAGCTAGCTCAAGAGAGGGAGGTTCGCACACTATTATAAATTCTTGAATGCCTTTATAGTTGTCTGATGTGGGATTCCTAACACTTAAGAATAAGTGTCGAGAACTCACGATGTTATTTTAGCAGGAAGGCCTGCTATGCTCTCATCAAATATTATAACGTATGGATTCAAAGATT
>JANKOE010000205.1:63624364-63639410 GCA_026284465.1 Erythroxylum citrifolium | reverse complement strand
TTGAGCACAAAAATTTTTTTTTTATAAGAAGGGGCTCATTTTAAAAAAAAAAAAAATTTTACTTAGGGCCCTCTATGAGAGAGAGCCCCAAGCCCCCTCTCTAAACTAAAATTTCTTGGCCAAAATTTTTTTTATAAGACGGGGCTCATTTTATAAAAAAAATTTAATTTTACCCGGGGCCCATAAAAGTATAGGACCGGCCCTGATGATACGTTTGAGAGAATTACCAAGCCCAATTATCGTAACATCTAATTAATCAAGTTTGTACAAAATTATGTTTATTATTACAGGAGAATTATTAATAATGTGTACAATGGGATACATAACTTTATGATGACAAAATGGGGAATTAAGATACCAAGAAGAATTTGTATCCAGTGTGATTGACAAGGCTAAAGCTGTAAAATTACTAGATTGAGAGAAAAGAAGTGCTTGTTTAAGGGTGTCGATGTCGATGTGATCAAGAAGAGCAATATGGTCAGAACAGAAGGCTTAAATGGTCGCAATAATGAAAGAAGAAGACTTGCATTGTTGTTGACTAACTTTTGTTAAGATCCCTTTCTAATGGCCTAATTGATTTTATTGGTCCCACAGTAGTTAAGACATTATTAATAGGACAGTAGGATTTTAGACTCCCTTAAAAATAAGATGAACAATAATTGTCTCTATTTTTAGAAATGGATCGCAATGTAAAAGAGATTCACTCCCGGTTCAAATTCGGAACCAAAAGATATTTAAGAGCTTCATTGCATTCACGTAATCTTGTTATTGAGCATATAAATCAATGTTTTTTCATTCGTACCAATTTGGATTAGAAGCAATAAGTTGATCCCAAATAACTCGTAGTTGTGGAATAAAATTATAGGTTAATTGCAAATAATTATCAAATTTTGCTCAATTTTGTAATTATAATACGAATTTTAAAAAATAACAATAAAATGTTCAAATTTTTAATTTTTTTAAATGCTAATCCGATGTTAGTATCTTTGTTAAGTTTGTTGACTTAAATCAGATTATTATTATTTTTGGATTCGAGGAAACCCCATAGGCGGGCCAAGCGGGCACACCTCTTTGAGGGTCTAATTGGCGCACCACCCCACAGGCGAGTCAAGCGGACGTACCTCATCATTGAGGGCCCAACTAGTTCTCCACCTACAAGTAAAACTCCGACTGCTCCAGGCTCTTACAAGAGGGCTAGCATGGAATCGAACCTGGGACCTAACCGAAGTAAACCCCCGCTCTCAACCATCGAACCACACCCCTTGAGGGCCTAAATCAGATTATACATCTACGATGACCTCACGCTTCGATTTCAGTTTTTTCCTTCGTTTTCTGTTTGTTCTCTCGATGCCCTCACGCTAACGACATCGAGAGAATAAACTGAAAACAAAGAGTTTGCTGGTACAGTATGCGACAATATGATAGGAGTTTAGGCCATTAAAAAAAACAAACAAAAAATAAATGGTTGACAATACCAGATGAATAAATAGAAAACGAAGGGTTAAGGTTGCATAAACTGATTTAGAAATTCTATTTTAAACAACAATTTCGTTTTATTAATTTTCATTTATTATGTTAATTTTCACTCACATGTATTGCATTAACTGATTTAGAAATTATATTTTTAACAACAATTTTCATTTATTATGTTAATTTTCACTTACATGTATTAATAGTTAGGTTTTTAACGTCACGCTAGTATTGAAAAATAAATTTCAATATTTTATTTCTACTTCTTAAAGTTCGAGTTAGAAGTTTGAAAATTAAAAATTTGAGTATTTTATTATCATTTTTTAAATTTCAGTTTATAATTATAAAATTGAGCAAAATTGAGTTTTTTTTTTTTTTGGTTATAAACCTAAAATTGTATACAGATTGTGCATATCCTAATAACTTAAAACGATGAGAAAAGCTTTAGAGATAGAATAACGTTTGGCAAGCATATGCCGAATAACCTCTTTTGTAGTCTCAAGATACATAAATGTCGTTTGATTGTCGGCTTATATATGTTGCGAAATCATGTGAGACACTGAAGATTTTTACAGTCCCAGGAGTTGTTTCTTGAATTTCTCATAATTTTGTCCTTATTTCTCGGTCGCTTCAACAACATCACGTGTAACTTTATGTCATAACTTCAAATGGTCAGGGACAAAAAGCAACCGGTGCGAAGACAACGACTAAAGGGACTGCCTGAGGATAGTTGGCAAGTAGCAGTGAGGGTCTTGAGGCGGTGATCGGCAACTGGCTGAGAAACTGAAGACATGATGGTGATGTCCATGTCTTTAGTATGTACAAGACAGGCTCTTTACATAGGGCTTCGAGTACGTGAAGAAAGAAAAGAATGATTTCTAATAAATTACACAATATTCTATATAACATTTTGTGAATATTATGCAATCCATCCTGCTTAGATAATAAATTATCGTAATTGACTAACAATCCTATCTTGTGACATTATATGGTCAAAGTGATGAATTTGGTCAATTCTTCACAAGTGAAGCCACTCTGCAGCTTCGTCGCATTGATGGCCGTACAATTTGTTTAGCGTCGTATGCTGTTTTTGGTGCACTCAGGATATCTACCGACGGAATCAGTGACTAATCCCTTCGTTGCGGGAACATCTCCAACATGGGAGGGCTACAGCTGGCCCAGGAGCTTGCTGCATTCTCAAGGGTGGGATTCGAACCTCCGACCACTTGATTAAGCGACGAAGGCATGTACCACTTACGCTAATCCAATGGGTTTAGCGTCGCATGCTGAGATGATGTTTGTTGATCCATTTTTCCTTTCGAATACTGATTTTGTTTGAATCCAATGGAATTTTATATCACGAATGCTCTGTAAATATTAAAAGGTACGACTTGTTCGCACTGGGGCTGAGGAAATCTGTCAACTCGGTCCCTTCAACGAGGGTGAGAGCCATGGCTAAACACAACCCTTTCACTGTATTTTTCTCCGAAATTCATATGATAAAGACTATTCACTTCATGATTCTAAACATGGAAAAGGTGAGGAATTTCTAATTCTTTGTTGAAACGGCTTAGCTTGTCCGACAACTAGAAGCTCATAATAACTCGAGTGATAAATGCTTCCTTCTATACATGTTTTATCTCTTTGTAAGTAGAAAATAAAAGAGGGGAAAACTTCACCCTTTCTATCCCAGTTACAGGGAAAAATTATAGTCCTTGAACAACTTTACAAAGTGAAGGGGCTTAAAGGAGGGTGTACAACAGGCATTCTGGACATTGAAACATTCCCGGTGAGGACATTGGGTGCTATAGTATCCTCCACAACCACAGGTTGAACCTGCATCACTCTCTCAGGAACAATCTTCTCACCTTCAACCTTGGCAAGGACTTCAAAATGCATCATAACTGATTCAGGCTTAGTCCTCCAATCGGGAAATCCCTCCCATGTAATGCCATCTCCTTCTTTAACTTTCTTCTCAATACCAAAACCAATCTTTACAAATGTTTGAGCAAAGACATTTGCCTTCAACAACCTAATAGAACCTTTTTTATTAGCTTTTGGACCCAGTACAGAGGCCAATAACTTCTCGAATCCAACCAAATTTGAGTTTGAGGCATTCACAGAAACAAAAGGCCACATTTTGGTGAAATGATTGGGAGTTAATAGAACAGTGACCTCTTCCAAGTCAATAGAGGATAGAGCATCAACTGGCTGGAGTTTGGCCAGTGAAGATAACTCTACAAGGCCAGGAGCAAGACGCTTTAACTTCAGCCGGTTACTGGGAACTACAGGTGACGAGGAAGGAGCAGCGAGGGAGGTCGGACCTACAATACGAAGTGAAAGAAGGGGTGCCCCTTTTCCACGAGAAGCATGGCGAATCTGTTTAGCAATAGCTAGAAGAGCAGAAGCAAAACCATTTCGAGTTCGATTGAGAGGAAGCGGGAGGTCAATGGGGTGGCGCAAGCTAACTGATCTGGCACCGTTCACAGTCACCACAGCACCATCTGCTAACACTACTTTCTTCACAATGCCAGCATCCACATCATGCTGCAGATTACACGACAACCACATTCCATAGTAAATTAGCAAAATTTCTACAAATAATTTTTTCTTTAAAGCATCAAACTTTAATCCTCATTTCATTCCAATTCAACCAAATCAAACCAAACAAAGGAAAACAGAGAAAACCATTCGAACTAACAGACAGAATGGAAAACAGCATATACCGGCAAAGAGAGGCGCATGTCCTCAGCATCTTGGATCCAAATCTCCATGGGTCCGGCAAGCTGGAACGGAGCCAAAACGGGCAAGCCATCATCACGGGTTTTCTTTGTCTCCACCAACCCGCTATCATCATCCTCAAACCTAAAAATAGGCAAATCAACGTAGTCCCATCGGTTCACATCCTCCAATAGCTTGAAAGGAATCACCTGATTCCCCTCCACCTCCAAGTCGAATTCGTATGCCACTGAGTGCCCCACAAGTGCCTCCCTCTGATCAAACCCCCATACCTTCAAATCTTCCGCCTGAAACCCTAGTCCCTTCACTATCGCCTCCTTTAAATCCTATTTCAGAACAAAATAAAAAAAAATTAACAAAACTAATCAATCGTTATATAATTCTAATCAAATTACTAACAGAAACTGATCTATGAATAAAGCGTTTGACATAATTCAATGAAATTACTAACAGAAATCGATTTAGGATAGGGAGGCGACGGCGATGACGAGACAAGTGAGTCCGACAACGGCAAGGTCGTAAATAAGACGAAAAACAGGGCCAAACTGAGCTTCGCTGCCATACCGTTGATGATAGGAGAAACTGGAGAATTATCTTAACGGGCGCAAGATCCCAACTAGTTTTAAAATTAGGGACAAGTGAAAGAGGAGAATTCTGGAATGTTGGGGATGATGACGTGGAGGAATGGACCAATAAGCGGCATGAACGCGATGCGCTGGAGGGATGTGATTGGTGGAGATATGTTGGCGCTCAAAAATTGGTTACGAAGACGTGGAAGCAACGGTATCCATCTCCAGTTCCCATTAATCCGCGTTTACTGTTATAAACTGGAGACAAAAACGGCACCGTTTAGAACATAAGTAATAAGTGTCATTTATTAAAAACCAAAATTGGCGTCGCCCGGACTCGAACCGGAGACCTTCAGTGTGTTAGACTGACGTGATAACCAACTACACCACGACACCATTTGGTAACCAACTTCGTCACGACTATACTGACCAATTCGTTTATGTGAGAGTCTATTAGAAATAGAATAGGCGTTCCCACCTTATTTCTATATCTATTGGTAGGAGTAGGAGGAGATGGACGAATGAACTGAATTATTATGGCATGGTCCCTACGGGGAAGGGTACGAGGGACAATCATGCCGTTATGTGGTCAAAGCTTCCAGATTAGTCGGTGCCTACATTTTTCATACCGCGTCAACATGACTTTCTGTTGTGAGACCTCAATTGAAAATGTGTACATATTCCAACAACAACTCGAGATTAAATCAAAAAAGTCGGTGAAATTTTCTTACCCCTTTATCCATGGTCACGTGTTCGAATCCTAACCAATTAGATAATTCCTTTTGAATTTAATTTTAAAAAATTTATTAATAACACATTTTTGACTGAATTTTTCATTTCTGTTTTTTATTTATTCAATTTTATAATTAATTTAAAATATGATAATTATTTATTAAATATATTTAAAATTCATACTTTTTAAAATTTTAAACGTAGTTATCTATGAGATAATATTTTTAAATAGCAATTATTTAGTCTAAATAATAACATGAGTTTTAATAACTAAAACACATATTGATAAAAAATTAGTTTATAGATAATAATTTTACAAGTTTTATACTTATTTAATTATTTGTTTTAATAAAATATATTGAATTTTTAGTATTAAATATTATATAAGAGAGAATAAAATAAGATTATTTATTTATTTAATTTATAAAATCCAAATTCTTAAGATTATTAATATTTAATTGTTAACAATAATAAAAGTGTAGTTATATATGACATTAAAAATAAAACATAATTGTTAAATTTTAAAAGCCTATTAACAGATTAATATAACTCCTGCTCAACTAATTAAGTCCCCCATCTCAGAGCCCGTCCTCTAGTATTGCTTCTCCCACTTTAACTTGGTAGTACAATATATGTTAACGAATATATAAAACAATTAAGTTGGTCTCACATAACAGCTTAAGTTATTGTGGTGAAATGGTCATTTAATATAATATAAGAGCCTTTGTGACTAAGTAGTTGTGAATTCAAATCCTACCACTCACCTATTATTCAGCACAAGGTAGAGTGAATCTGTGTAAGTTTCAAGCTTAAAAAGCTTTCACTTGAGTTAGTATGTTAATAAATATATAAAATCAATTAAATTAACCTCACACAACAGCTTAAATTATTATAATAAGCATGTCATTTACTAATATAATATACATATGTCTTAGCTATTAATGTCTGCATCCCCAAAAAGCAGCCTCTTGTTCACAAGTATTGATCATGACACCATTTGGTATGGCAGGTCAAAGGTCTGTGCTCCTCGGATTATTTAAAGCTCGATATCAATACAGGAAAAACCAAAAGCAGCAATCTTACCAAGACCAGTCAAGTTAATTGTAATTACCTAACGCAGGTTCCTCGCGATGAGAGTGGTGACCAGTAATTTTCATGTGATTGCTTTCACTGGGAAGGATGATGCTCAATGATAGAGATGTATGAAAAGTCATAGCAAGATCGCAATCTTTTGTGGGGACTATGCGTACTTTTTAACAATTCATTACCAAACAACGATAAGCATAATTGAACAATTTATGTCCAGTTTATATCTAATGCAAGACTTTTATGATATTCTCCAAACTCGTCATGATCACTTCCCTTGTCGGCCATCCACTTTGTAAGCAGTTGTACGGATGTCTTAATAATGGAGTTCTCGTCTTGATTACTACTCGTCTTGTTTTTTTTAATTCTCTTCCAGTCATCTTTCGCATACAAGGAAGAGGAAGATAAAGAGTAAATGATAAATCCGTGACGTTTCAGACAGAGGACTGTCTTATGAGATGAAGTGCTGAATGAATTTCAAACTAATCATCCCAAAACATTCATCAAAATGGTTGTTAAAATCAACAGTTATCTGGAAGATAGAACTCTTTTTGAACTGTTCAAACTTCTCAGGCTGGCAAGTCTGTGTTGAGTTGTAGAAAATAACTTTGGATGGAATTTCAAGGGTAGAATGAGGAAGTGAATGAAAATGCCAGAATTTTCAGCTTACAGATTGGACTTGTGAAAGCAACTATTGAGGATGTGTTAACTATACCGAGGAATATGTACAGGAAAAGCTACAAGAAGTCACAATGATTCCATTAATTTCAACCAAACTGTTACAAGCCATAGGATACCCAAGAGAAAGAGGACAAGAATGCCTCTAAAACATTAATTGAACAAAGTACTGCAACAAAGGCCTATTCCCCTGCTCAACCATCTAAAAAAAGCCTAAACAAGCTGAGAAATCTGTCTCTTTTAAACAGGTAGGTAATAGAACTTGGCCAACAAGTTAACCAAGAAAAAACTGATCAGGAAAAACCCTCCTGCAAAATGGATCCTCACAGCAAACAAGCTTTAAGCCAATGGTTTAGGAAGCTGGAGAAATTTAGACCTTGTCCACTATCCTTACTAAAGAAGCTTTTATCTTTTCATATATTTATTTGGGAAACGTCCATAATATCTTCCATCACTGGAAGAGGTTAAAAGGGATGGAGAAACCAAACTTGGGTTTATTTCACATGAACTTGAAAGCTAAGCGTAAACTCTTCACTAGATCCTTCACTGACATGTTGAACTCTGCATCCATCTGCAACAAGAGCGCACAGAATTGGGTTACATGCATAATTGGTAAAGGAAGAAGAGATTGCCAGCAAACATCTTAAATTTTGTTATTTCCCAATAACATTATAGGAAATGAAGTTTTCAACTTTCTGTCAGAAAGCAAGATACTTACCCGAGCAATAATAGTGATGTCCAAAGAAGAAGTCCCAAATGTATGGGCGCTACTATTAGTAATTGTTAGGTGGAGCTTCTCAATTTCAGCCACTGTCTTCTCAAAGATCCCCTTCCTTTTCTCACAGTGAATTCTTATAAGGACATCCTTGTCACAATATCTTGCCTCAATTTCAGGTAAAATCTCTTCAACGGGTTCTTTTGAGGAGGAAGAGTTGTCATCATTAGCTAAGAGCTGAGATTTCTTCACAGTGATCACTGATTCCATGGTCTTCTTCTTTGTTTGCTCCTCAAGTGTCTTTACCTTCTCTTGTAGTTGTTTCAGGTACTTTATAGCATCTCCAAGCACAGAAACTTTGTCCATCTAAAATAGAAAGCTCGCTTAGTCAAAATGTACAGACTTGGAAGTTATTTGCTGATAAACAAGGATGTCCATAAGTGGAATTTGATACCTTTTTGAGTCCAGGAACTATAGCAGCTAACGCTATGAACCGCTGACTGAGCTGTTCTCTGCGCTTCCTCTCTGCTATAATGTGATCTTGACTTTGAGAAAGTTTAGTGTTTGTGCTAATTCTAGCCTCTTGGCTAGCCTTAAAGGCATAGTTTTGGTTCATAAAGGAACCTTGGGATGTCAATATATCAGAAGGTGAAGTACCTATGTTTTTGAAACAAACTGTCTCCTCTTTAGGCTTCACTACCCCAATTCCATTAGAGTGGCTTGAATCCGTGAAGGTAAGAAAATTAGGAGAAAAAGCAGTTTCTGGGCTTGACAAGATATTAGTTTTGCATGTATTAAAACCATTTGGTTTCAGTTGCTTGGTGGGTCTTAGATTAGTAGTTGAAGTATCCATGGAGGTTTTGATGTTAAAAGTTGGGTGAGACAAAAGGTATTGATGCATGTTCTCTCCAAAGACAGCTGCTAGTGGTGGCAGGCTTAGATCATCAAAGGAGTTCATATGCCATTGGTTGATGAAGCTGGTATCATCCATTCCCTGCCAATGATCAATTTCTACACAATTAATACAGCGAGTACAAAGCTCTAAAACTATTAAGTCAGTTCATAATCAGTGCATGCCACAGTAGATAAGGCTTTATCAGTCTAGAAGTAACAGGAGATTTGTAGTTGGCTGACCAGCTCATGTAAACCTCTGACGGAAGATATCTCCATGAAAGAAACAATTCCTTCTGATAGATAAAGCCTGCTGGAAAAGCCACTTAAAACATGTTAGCTTGGGAGTTTCACTGAACAAGATATACATCAATCGATCGCGTCTGCAGATCAACAATAATTAACCATTATTTGCAGTAACACAGATGCGACATGTAACTGAAAAAGGAAGTGTATAAGCAACACGCAAAAACAGGAAAGATATTAAGTATCTCATAGAAGAAATGATTTGGTCTGACAACCTTAAGGAACCTTATAGCAATATAAGAACCTTAATGCTGTTGTCATCAGTAGATAAAGGAGACAGCAAAAGTACAGTAGCTGGAACTCTCACCCTTCAATAATAGCCAGAAGCTTTATTTGTCAAACCTCCACAAAAACAGGAGAGGGGCTTCTTTGGTTCCCTCTTCAAACTTTTATACAACAGCTCTTATGTTCCCCTCCCTCACGGGTGATTGATGTGAATAGTCCACGGAGTTCTGATCATTATGGGTTGTAACATTTTAATATAATCTAAGTGGGTTGTTTTTGTTGACAAACAAAACCTATTTGCCGTCGCCTTTTGTTGTTTTGCAGACTTTGAGGACACAGCGTGACCAACTAGTGGTTGACATTTTTATTCATTCAAAGGTCTGCTAATGACAAAACAGCCCCAATCAAACTTGCAAATCCCCATATCAAAGCTTGCAGGAGGACAGTGTTCTAATTGCTGGTACTTAAATCTATGATGGAAGTAGCTGAGAAGGATTAAGAACTTTAGTATATTATATAACTCTTAACCCGAATTAGTCAATAATAAAAAGAGTTTAAGCCCATTTGGATTGAGACATGTCAATACTCATTATGGGGTTGGTTTAACTTGGAATCATTCTTTGACTTCTTGTAGCTGTGTGCCCAATAGGATAAGGACACGACAATAAGAATGGTAGCCTTGACGGTACCGGTTGAAGGTTGAGCTGATGGGTGGGTGTGGCATGTCAAGCCGACCCATAATGAAGGTGGCTCATGCTTTCTTCCCCATTACCATCCTTGTCTGATTAATTTGGTGGCCCTGTTATGACTTGTGAGTGTACAACTTCAATTAGAAATGAAAAAAAAGTTCTATTGTCATTTCAAGAGGAGAAACTATAAGAATTAACACTAATGTCTCCTAAATTGAACAGCATAACTAAAAAAAGAAGCCTTTCTCTCATTTTCAACATATTCATAATGGCAGGCATAGACATACAAAGGTACTCTTTCTCAAAGAAACTGTTATATTCTCAAAGTTCGATCTGAAAGAAGGATTTGGATAATTGGGTATTCACTCTACCTCAACAAGAGGCAGAGGTTTGTTCCAGTAGGAGTTTGTTACAACAATTAATTGAAGAAAACGAATTTCAAATACAACTACTTGTGATTATCTTAGGTTTGTATTTAGATGTGATAAACACATCTAAATTTGATACAGAATCCCCTACTTGTTTCAAATACTATAACAGGGGGAGTTGAATATTGAAATGGGAAAGGAAGGGAACTGATAAGAAACAAATGCCAACAAAATTCTTATAATGTAAGCCAACTGGTTTCACATCACTGTGGAACTCACAAGTAATACAAGGCAAGTGTCTTCTAGAAATTTATGTGCACGAGCCAGAAGCAGTATGTATTAATCTGCCTGATCAACATGAGACTGTTTGTTGGAAATGAGGTAATCAAAATGAAGGGTGAATTTATAAACAGTAGACAGTCTGCATATCAACATGTAAGAAACTCGTGGAGTATGCCTGGGCAGGAATTTGTGAGGAGAACATCCTGCAATTCTTGCAATCTGATCAATTTACGTTTAGCAATAACGTCAATGAATTTATTAGCCCAAGGAGAGCAGTAGAACCTCAGTCTAGCACAAGACATACAGAGAAACATGGAACTCTATGTGGCAACCTGAATTTGGACTGAAGCGCCATGGCCATGTACACCTACAAATTTTCGTTAATTTCTCTAGATCTCCGTAACCAGAAGCAGGAGAAAACGTCAATTGGATCAAAGACGGAGAAAGTAAAGGTAGGTGTGGCAATTCTTCATATAGATGAACAAGCACAGGAGTGGTACAGACTTTACTTATGGAATCGGAACAGACGAGAGGTGGTGGATTGAAAGGAGTTCACAAACGTCCTCAAACAACATTTTGAAACAGAAATCTTAGACGATCCAGTGGGAGACTTTAAAGAGCTAAAATAGGAAGGTTTAGTGCTAGTACTATTGCACCAAATTCGATCACTATTATAATCAGCTATTATTGTCTGAGGAGTACTTGATTGGGTTTTTCTTGAAGGGTCTCAAATGGGAAATTGAAGTAACAGTGAGCTTACATGAACCATCGTCCCTACATAACACATACATGTCGGCAAGGAAACAGGAAGTAGTAATGATAGCGAAGAGGATCACCTCCTTCTTTTGAGGAAACACATCAAGGAACATGAGCTCTGACGGTTGTCACAGCTCAATTCTGAGAATGCAACAAACATCAAATGTAAACAGGAGTGTCACTCCAGATGCAATACTACCTACTTTGATGGCTCCATGACATTTGACTTCAGTAAAAACATTTAAAATCCCAAAACACAACAGTAGCAAGGAATTTGACAATAAAAGGCGCAGGACTCTGCCTTTGGTGCTTGGAAAAACACAGCCCAATCCATAAACGTAATAAAAAAATTACAAATATATGTGGTTGTCAGAGATAAAGGCTTATTAAAAGCAATAACAGAGGGTGACAAGGACAAATGCAAAAACAAGTAGTTAGAAGTTGACTCTCCAAATGTATCCATGCAAGCGCAAATGGGATTTTAAACAAATGCAAGCAGTGGTGGGAAGGTATCAATGGAGAATGATCCCCATTCTTATAGATAACGAAAGTACTCACAATTTTGTGGATGGTTCGATAGTGAAGAATGGTAATTGTATTTTGATACTACATTTATAGGGTGCCACAAGCTCCTTTTAAAGGATCAATCGGGGATCTGTTTCTCTCGTCTTGTTCTATAATCAGTCTCGTTTTTTTCCATTAATACAAAAAAAAAGAATGATGATTGTGATATCAAGGACATCAAAGCGTTATACATCACACTGGGTGGAGGATTGCGATTGGTATGTAACCAATTTTGCATGAACTTCACATGGACAATGTAAGGTGTTCAATTCACAATGAACGCGATAGTACTGGCATTGGGAGGGTGTAACATCGTGTTGGGAGTTCAATGGTTAGTGGGACTAAATGATGAATAGTGTAACTTCAAAGAACACAGTATAACATTCAACTGGGAGGGCCAAGTAATCATACTGAAGGGAAATCCAGAGAGAGGATCCAAGGTGGAATCAGGTAAGGGCTTCCATCTGACACTTCGACACTCAAGAGGGGGGCAACGATGCAACTCACTTTTCCAATCAAATGCCAACTACAACAATTGTAGGTAACAGAGGATCAATGGAGTGCTTTTGATGAAATTAATGATGTGTTGTTGGATTTTGTTGTAATTTTCAGGGAACCCAACCAACTGCCACCTATCAGGAAGCAAAATAACTTGGAACAAACAATTTTCTTAACAAATGGAGATTCACTTCATCAATAGGAAGAAAACGAATATGTTTGCACATTTTATATGGATATCTGATCTTTGGGTCATTCATATATACAAGTTGAGAATATGCATAGTAAATAAAAGCTTCAACTTCCTCAACAAACTCAGGATTGATGAAACCATCGAGTGTTAATCATCTATACATCCAAGATCTACCAACATAACTCATTTTTGCAAAACTGTTATTTAAAAAAGTGAGAATTAATTACATTGAAGTTCAAGTAATCATGTTTGAATTAATCACCTACAAGTTGATTTTAAATAAGCACTATGGTACATGACATTGTTTATACCTGTGAATCGAGAAAGCAAGTTCTCGCTGTAACTCCTAAGCTCGTGGAATTTTTCACCGATAAGTCTCATGGGAGCTGCATCATGAATTTCCAGCCTATATATCATCCTAGGGGTTTACTATACCTCAAATCATTGTGAATTTTCGTAACTATACAACTTACTACTTCTTTAATTTTTTGATTCAAGTTCGTACACTAAGGTATGTGACATTGTTACAACATATGAATCGAGAAAGCAATTTCTTGCTATAACTCCTAGGCTCGTGGAATTTTTCACCAATAAGCCTTATGGGAGTTACATCATGAGTTTCTAGCCTATATACCATCCTAGAGGTTTATTATGCCTAAAATCATTGTGAATTTTTCGTAACTATACAACTTACTGCTTTTTTAATTTTTTGATTCAAGTTTGTACACAAAGTTCGAATTAAAAGAAACACTAAGGTACGTGACATTGTTACACCATATGAATCGAAAAAACAAGTTCTCGTTTTAACTCCTAGGCTCATGGAATTTTTCACCGATAAGCCTCATGGGAGTTGCATCACGGATTTCTAGCTTATAGACCATTTTAGGGTTTATTATGCCTCAAATCATTGTGAATTTTCTATAACTATACAACTTACTACTTCTTTAATTTTTTGATTCAAGTTTGTACACTAAGTTTGAGTTAAAAGAAATACTAAGGTACATGGGATTATTACACCATATAAATCGAGAAAGCAAGTGCTCGTTGTGACCTAGGCTTGTGGAATTTTTCACTGATAAGCCTCATGGGAGCTGCATCATGAGTTTCCAGCCTATATATCATCCTAGAAGTTTATTATGCCTCAAATCATTGTGAATTTTCTGTAACTATACAACTTACTACTTCTTTAATTTTTTGATTCAAGTTCGTACACTAAGTTCGACTTAAAAGAAACAATAAGCTATATGGCATTGTTACACCATATGAATCGAGAAAGCAAGTTCTCATTGTGACTCCTAGGCTCGTGGAAATTTTCACCGATAAGCCTCATGGGAGCTATATCACGGGTTTCTAGCCTATATACTATCCTAGGGGTTTAATATGTATTGGATCATCCATAAGATCTCAAACTCATTCCACATACGGTAAATACTTATGTAATCATACATCTACTCATCAATGATTCAAACAAAACCCAGTCATAAATACTTAGACTATTAAAGAAGAATATAAAAACTCAACAACGATTATAAGAATATTCTAATCAACAATACAAAATCAAGACCTCCTTTGCATTCACATAAAACCTAAACACAAAAACTCGTATTATTAAAGAAACATGTATGGTAGACATTAGTTGGACGACTTACTTGGATGGATGGACAACTATAGACTACAAAGAAAAAAGAAGAGCGACAATTTTTAACACAAAATAGGGCCTGCAAAAAAGAATATTTCATATTTAATATAATACACGTATTCAATAGTTTTGTATTTATATCTGTTGCATATAAAGCCAAATTTCATTATAAGCATTAACACTTTAAACTCTTATAATCAATTATCGGTATAATGTCAACAAAAGCATGTGATATATACCAACACAAGCAGAAGACTTCCAACATGTGATATAAACATCAAGAAGAGATAAACATAATGATTTTGTTACTTCTCATGTTGCCTTGGGAATTCTCTTACATAAGTGATAGAATAAATGGATCTCAAAACTTTATCATTATATTCCATACTAAAATAAACCAAAACTTTCCTTAAGACATAAGCTTATAATCTCTAACCAATATTTTGTTATGTTAGGCATAATGTAATGGAATTTATATTACGATATACAGTTTAAATAGCATGCTTCATCAGTGCTCTAAACAAGTTCTTCATTATACCATTTTCCTTATGATTAGAGTCGAGTATCATAATTGTAACATCCCGTTACTGGTAGCAAAGGGTATTATGGTAATATTGGGTCAGACTGATAGATTTCATTGCATTCA